>VWYK01123099.1:0-11095 GCA_013399775.1 Semnornis frantzii
CCATTCTGTGATTCTAGGAACATTAGCATCATGCTGCTGAATTTTCCTTGCCTGAACCCACTCCGTCCGACTCACACAGTTCCTCGCCTCACCAAACTGGCAAATGAGCTAGCAGCATTTTACAAGTTTGTTTTATTTGGCTACTGTGTGAATCAAAGAAGTTGACTCACTTTGGTGTATTAGCTTTGTTTGAGCAGAAAAACCCCAGCCACCTGCAAAGAAAATGGGAAATGTTCCAACAAATATAATTTAAACCAAATGAGTAACTGTTGAGGTTTCTACTGGGAAAGCAAATTTGCCATCAGCTGCATTATATGGCACCAGCAAGAGAATACTGGAGTCTAGCTGCCAAAGGATCAAGGAGAATCATAGAATGGGCTGGGTTGGAAGGGACCTCCAAAGCTTTCCGGTCCAAACGTCTCTGCAGTCAGCAGGGACATCCTCAACTAGATCAGGTTGCCCAGAGCCCTGTCGATCCTCACTTTGAATAGCTTCAGGGATGGGATCCCAACCATCACCCTGGGCAACCTGTTTGCAGTGTTGCAGCACCCTCATGGAGCAGAACTTGTTCCTCACATCCATTCTAAATCTGCTCTTCTCTAGCTTTAAGCCACTGCCCTTGTTCTGTCACTGCAGGCCTCTGCAAAGAGTCTCTCTCCATCCTTGTAGCCCCTTCAGGTACTGGAAGGTTACTTTTAGGTCTCCCTGGAGCCTTCTCCAGGATGAACACCCCCAGCTCCCTCAGCCTGTCCTTGTACCACCAGAGGTGCTCCAGCCCCCATATCTTTTCATGGCCCTCCTCTGGACCTGCTCCATCAGGTCCATGTCCTTCATGTGTTGAGGGCTCCACAGCCAGATGCAGCACGGCAGGTGAGGTCTCACCATAGCAAAGTGGCAGAATCACCTCGACCTGCTGGCCACAATCACTGCTTGGAATAGGGAAGAGATACTTGAAAAAATGCTGAGCAAGGGGACACTGTACCATGTAATAAAAAGATCCAACAGATAACTGTTACACAAATTTTATGAGACTCTAAAGCAGTTGAAGCAGGGCAGACAAAAACAAATCCTGCCTTATTTGGCAGACGCTGCAAAATTAACACTTTGAAGTAGTTTGTACTCAAACACGAACTCTTCCTCATGTTTAGTCATTGTTTAAGTGCAGCTGAAGTTACTTGTATGCTTCCAAACTCTCAACAGAAAATACACAAATTTAAGATCTCCTAATGGAGGGCTGGAGCTCCTCTCCTGCAAGCACGGGCTGAGAGAGTTAGGGTTGTTCAGTTTGCAGGAGAGAAGGCTCTGNGCCCAGGGAGGTGGTAGAAGCCTCATTCCTGGATGTTTTTAAGGCCAGGCTGGATGAGGCTCTGGCCAGCCTGCTCTAGTGTGAGATGTCCCTGCCCATGACAGGGGGTTTGGAGCTGGATGATCCTTGAGGTCCCTTCCAACCCTGACAATTCTGTGATTCTGTGATTTATGTCAAAGCACTCCAGACTTGTGTGTTAGACTGCAGATACACACATATTGATGGACTGGAAAGCTGTCCACGATCACTTTGAAAACATTCAGAAATCAATAGGAAGCCTCTCATTGATTTTGATTGAGTCTAGAGAAGACATAATCTGAAAACCAGTGTGGCAAATTTTCTCATCAAGATAGTAGACAGATGAGCAATCCCTCCTAGCATCCACCATCTGCTTTCTGAAGAGACATTCCCCTCTTCCTCCCTCTCCTGTGGGTTTAGTGAATTACTCTTTAGCAAATATTTTTGCAAGTCTTTGCAGCACACTTTTACCCTTCAGCCAAAGACTCCCAGGGTTTGTAGTCAAGGAGCTACACAACTGGAATAAAAAGCCATCTCTGTGTAGGGTCAGCTAGAACCATTGCCTAGGACAGTTGACTGGCAGAGGCAACAAAATCAGCATGGCCCTACTGCTTATTTCACATGTGCTAGGGCCTTGAGAAGTCAAGCTGGTTGATGCTGCTGGCAGAGAAGTCCATGGCACAGCAGTGCTACTCAGGAAGGTCATCCTGTGCCATGCTCTTCATCTCCACCCAGGCCTTGGGAGCCACAAATTCAGCTCCATACAGCTTTACAGTTTTCTCCACTGCTTTCTGTCTTTGGCCCAGGACACGGCTGCAAGTTTTGCTTAGCCAACTCAGTCTCCCCCAAAACTAGAGAAGCCTTGGGCTGGTGCTGCCTTTGGCCACTTTCTTCAGGGCTTGCCTGGCTGGCAGCTGTGCAAGCAAAATGTAAATCCAAATGTAAATCAGTAATGCAGTCAAAATGTTAGAAACACAGAATCAGTCAGGGTTGGAAGGGACCACAAGGATCATGCAGCTCCAACCCCCCTGTCAAGGGCAGGGACACCTCACACTAGATCAGGCTGTCCACAGCCTCATCCAGTCTGGTCTTCCACCTCCAGGGATGAGGCTTCCACCACTTCCCTGGGCAACTGCTTCGAGGCTCTCACCACTCTCATGCTGAAGAACTTCTTCCTAACATCCAGTCAATCTCCCCACCTCCAGCTTTGTTCCATCCCCCGCAGTTCTATCACTACCTGCCAGCCTCAAAAGGTCCTCCCCGGCTTTCTTGTAGGTCCCTTCAGGTACTGCAAGGCCACAATAAGGTCACCTCCTCTCCAGACTGCAGAGCCCCAACTCCCTTAGTCTCTCCTCAGAGCAGAGCAGCTCCAGCCCTCTGGCCAAAGAAGATCCCATTTAATATTCCTGAGAAAATAACATTAAGAGAAAGCTGTAGCCATTGCCTTGGAATGCTCAAGGTCAGCTGACACTGAATTGGGCTCTGATAAAGATTTGGTCAATTTTAAAACCTAGGGACAAAGTGGTAATATGGGGTTCACTCTCTTCTAGCAGGAAGTCACATTTGGGTGACAGCAGCTGGTGAGAGCTGGCCAAGTTCCCCCAACAAATCCTTACCTTTAAATGCTTCCCAACCATCATCAACTACACAAAAAAACCCGAAACAAAACAAAAAACAACCTCCCCCCCCTCGAAAAAAAACAAAACAAAACAAAAAAAACCCAACCAAAAAAACCCCACCTGTCACACTGTTTGCCTTGTGGAGAAGCAGAAGTCTGATTTCTTCCTTAATCCCTCCCTAACTCCCAACTCCCCATTCCATTTGTATGCAGTTCAAGAAGCCTTAGCTGCATGATCAAAGATAATGTTGCGCGCTCTTAATCATGGCAGAAGAAAGGAATTTCTGCAAGGGTGAGGCTGCAAAGGGGAGTCCTCCACATTTCAGTATCAAGGTTCAGGAAGCCAAACTAAAGAACAGCCTTAGTTGTGTTATTTGTCTAGTCTTTCATCAGCAGAACGTCATCCCCTGTAATTATCTGCAGGTTTTCTGCACATGGCTCCAGATGCACACATGCTAAAACAAGAGATCTTTGATCATCACAAAAGTAGGGTAAGGAAGGGCTGAACCACAATCCACAAAGGGTTGTCAGAGACAATCCCAGAATCCTAGAATCTGTCTGGTTGAAGGATACCTCCAAGCTCACCCAGTCCAACCTTCCAACCAGCACTGCAGGGTCAACACTAAACCATGTCCCTCAGCACCAGCTCCACAGGCTGCTGCAACACCTCCAGGGATGGGGACTCCAGCACTGGCCTGGACAGACAATTCCAAGGTTTGAGAACCCTTCCAGTGCAGAAATATTTCCTAGCATCCATTCTGAACCTACTCTGCTGAAGCTGGGAACCGTTTCCTCTGCTCCTGTCCCTTTTCACCAAGCAGCAGAGGCTGCCCCCTCCTCAATCCTACCTCCCTGCAGGGAGCTGCAGAGAGCAATGAGCTCTCCCCTCAGCCTCCTCTTCTGCAGCCTGCACACCCCCAGCTCCCTCAGCCCCTCCTCACCCCCAGCTGCTCCAGGACCTTCTCCAGCCTTGTTGCCCTTCTCTGGACAGGCTGCAGCCCCTCAATGTCCTTCCTGCAGTGAGGGGCCTAGAGCTGAACACAGTACTGGAGGTGTGGCCTCAGCAGTGCTGAGCACAGGGGGACGATCCCTTCCTGTCCCTGCTGTTCACAGTGTTTCTAACCCAAGTCAGGATGCCCTTGGGCTGCTTGGCCACCTGAGCACTTCTGGCTCATGTTCAGTTGTCTATCAATCCCCCCAGGTCCCTACCCAATCTGCATCTTTCCAACCACACATCCCCCAGTCTGTAGCTCCCTATGGGGTTGCTGTCACCCAGCTACAGGGCCTGGCACTTGGCCTTGTTGAACCTCATCCAATGAGCCTTGGTCCATGGCTCTCACCTGTCCAGGTCACACTGTAAAGCTTCCCTGCCCTCCAGCAGGTGGACATAGCCACTCAGCTTGGTGCCATCTGCAGACTCACTGAGGGTGCACTCAATCTCCTCATCTAGATCATTATTATAGACATGAAAGAGGACAGGCCCCAGTCCTGAAGCCTGCAGGACACCACTGGTCATTGGGTGTCAGATTTAATGCAGCTTATCACAAAATGACTTCAGTTCAAATGAGTCTGGTATTGAGTGTAAGTCGGCAGATGACACCAAGTTAGGAGCAGGCGTGGACCTGTTGGAGGGCAGGAGGGCTCTGTAGAGGGACCTGGACAGGCTGGATGGGTGGGCAGAGGCCAATGGGATGAGATTTAACAAGGCTAAGTGCAGGGTTCTACACTTTGGCCACAACAACCCCAAGCAGTGCTACAGGCTGGGGACAGAGTGTCTGGAGAGCAGCCAGGCAGAGAGGGACCCAAGGGTGCTGGGAGAGAGTAGCTGAACAGGAGCCAGCAGTGTGCCCAGGTGGGCAGGAGAGCCAATGGCATCCTGGCCTGGATGGGGAACAGTGTGGCCAGTTAAGTCACTTCTCTGAAGTTAAGGGCAGTATATAGCTGAAGAAGCATGAGGGTCAAGTGCTCTTCTACAGTGGCCACTATCTGAGAAGGACTCTGTTCTGCCTTCAGTTCTGATCTGTGTGTACCTGAATCCAGTTCCACCATCCAGCCTCTGAATCTGGTTCCTGTCTGCCTCCGAGTCCAGTTGGAGCACCTCCCTAGTGCTTGCCCACAGCATCAGTGGTGATAGTGACTAATTGCCATCAGGGCTGTTAGGCTCAAAACTGGTTTTCTATGTATTTCTATATATTTAATTTTATTGTTAATGTTTTCATTAAAGCTGTTTTGTCCTGGGGTGAGGGTTTTTGTTTGTTTTTTGTTTGCTTTGTTGTTGTTTGTTTGTTCTTTTTCTGATCCATAAATCTCTCTCCTTTATTTCCCTTCTCTTTCCCTTTGGGAAAGGACAGGGGTTAATACAGAGCATCTTGTTTAGTGACTGGCCCAGGCCTAAGCCTTGGCAATGACCCTTACCACAGGACTTGCTTGGATTTTGCAGAGGTTCAAGAAGCTTTGCAGACAGCACAGTTGTGATTCTCTAAGCGTGGGGAGCAGGCCTGTGTAAGTTTGACCCCGCTCAGATTTACGAGCATTAAACCCAGATAAACATCAGAGCTACTGAAGGACAAATCTAAACTAGGCACTCCTTGCCCCGAGGGAGCCAGGGGGCTGGGAGGTAATGGCAACAGATCAGGTACTAAACCAGCCCCTTCTTGTGCTGGGGGGGAAAGGAAATAAACACCACACACAGCAGTGGGGAAGCAATACCAAGCGGTCACACCCTTGTTAGTGTAACCAGCGTATTTTTCAGCTTCTTCTTTTAATATTCTTCTAACATTACATGCTCAAGTAGCTAAGCAACCTTCAGTGCCCTACTGCTTAGCTGGCTTGAGTCACTGCTGGGACTCACAGCAGGTCTGAGTTCACTACAGGCTGCAAGGTACAGCGCAGGGGCGCAGCCGTGCCTGGGCTGCACTGCCGCCTGGCGGCACTGCTGCGGCATAGCTCTCCTGGCTCCTCCCAGGGCGCCACAAAGCCGGGAACCCAAGGGCAGCGATCGTAGAATTGTCAGCGCTGGAAGGGACCTCAAGGATCACCTAGTGCCAACGCCCCCGCCATGGGCAGGGGCATCTCACACTAGATCAGATTGCTCAGAGCTATTTTACGGAGACAGCTCTAAACTGTTCCCTCACAGCCGCTGACAGGCACAAAAGCTTTATCTGTGCTGCCAGCTCTGGGAGCATTCTCAGGACCTGGATATGTAGCACTTGGTGCTAGGTGGTCGCAGTGCCATAAGAGAGCAAGGTCTGGATCCATATCAAAGCCCTCTGCATCCTCATTCATGCAGTCATGATCTCTCCACCCCTCTGGGTGTCAGCTTTTCCTCTGTTTCACATAACCACAGAATTGTCAGGGTTGGAAGAGACCACAAGGATCATCGAGTTCCAGCCCCCCTGCTGTGGGCAGGGACCCCTCACACTAGATGAGGCTGTCCAGAGCCTCATCCAGCCTGGCCTTAAACCCCTCCAGGGATGAGGTTTCCACCACCTCCCTGGGCAACCCCTTCCAGACTCTCACCACTCTCATGCTGAAGAACTTCCTCCTAACATCCAATCTCAACCTCCTCACTTCTAGTTTTCTATGATTCTGCTGCTAGCATTACTCCGACAGCCTTTCCTTCTGCTTACTGGGAGAGATAAGGGAAGACAGAACCTCCCATTTTGTTCTGGGGACACACAAAATGGACAGGGACAGAGAATTATAAAATCTGCTCTTGGAAGACCTCACCTGGAGTACTGCGTACAAATCTGGAGCCCTCAATGCAGGAAGGACATGGACTTGATGACCCAGAGGAGGGCCATAAAAAGATATCAGGGGGTCGGAGCACCTCTACTACAAGGACAGGCTGAGGGAGCTGGGAAAGTTCAGCCTGGAGAAGAGAAGGCTGCAGGCAGACCTCAGAGCAGCCTGCCAGGACCTGAAGGGGCTGCAAGCAGGCTGCAGAGAGACTGTTTGCAAAGGCCTGCAGGGACAGGATGAGGGCAATGGTTTGAAATGAGAGCAGAGCAGCTTGAGATTGGCTGTGAGGAACAAGTTCTGCACCAGGAGGCTGCTGCAACACTGCAACAGGTTGCCCAGGGAGGTAGCTGAGTCCCCATCCCTGGAGATATGCAAGGCCAGGCTGGACAAGGCAATGGTGTCTTTGCCCATGGTGGGGAGCTTGGAGTAGATGATCTCTAAGGTCCCTTTCAATCTAAGCCATTCTATGATGTAGTGGAGGACATCCCTACTAATTGTAGGGGGGTTGGACTAGATGACTCTTGGAGGTCTCTTCCAACTCAGACCATTCTATCATTCTATGATTCTATGATTAGAACGCAGAGATATTCGTAAAAACCTAAGAGTGGTCTGAAAGAGAGGACATCAAGGAGCAGTTTCTACCTAGAAGCAGAAAGCAGAACCCAGCAAAGAAAAGGCAGGCAGAGAGCAACAATCCTGCAGGCAAGAATTTGGAACTGTAGTGCCTCACAAGTGAGTGCTGCTGAAAGACACAGTGTCAGTGTGGAAAAGGCAGGTGTTACCCAGAGCTGTATCTACAGGAGTGTTAGCTGCAAGGTGCTGAGAAAGAAAACGTGGCAGGGTAAGGATCCCTGTGTAAAAAGCATAAAGAACAAACAGGTTCTTTAAAAAGCTTTCTGTGTACACAAAGGCTTCACAAAATGTCATTTGAGAGGATTTGCTTAAACCTTGCAGACACTAAGTCACAGAATCACAGAACGTATAGGGGTTGGAAGTGACCTCAAAAAATCATCCAGCCCAAGCCCTCTGCCAGAGCAGGAGCACCCAGGGCAGGGCACACAGCAACACAGCCAGCTGGATTTTGAATGTCTGCAGAGAAGGAGACTCCACAACCTCTCTGGGCAGCCTGCTCCAGGTCTCTGACACTCTCACAGGCAGAAAGCTTCCCCTCCTGTTCCCTTGGCACCTCCTCTGCTCCAGCTTGCCCCTAGTGCCCCTTGTGCTGCCCTTGGCCACCCCTGAGCAGAGCCTGGCTGTGTCCTCCTGACACTGCCCTGCACATCTTTAGCACAGCACTGAGGGCAGCCCTCAGGCTCCTCTGCTGCCAGCTGCCAGCCCCAGCTCCCTCAGCCTGACCTCACAGGAGGTGTTCCACTGCCTTCAGTATCTTTGTGGCTCTGGGCTGGACTCTTCTGAGCAGTTCCCCGAGGTCCATCTTGAACTAAGAGGCCCAGAACTGGACACGAGATTCCAGATGCAGTCTCAGTACGGCAGAGTAGAGAGGGAGGAGAACCTCTCTTGACCTACTAACCACAGGCCTTCTAATCCAGCCCTGGATGCCCTTGGCCTTCTTGGCCACAAGGGCATGGTGATAAGTCTTAGTCCTTGACTTTGGATCAAACTGTACTTTTGCATATACTTAAAAGACAAATCATCTCACAATGCAGAAGGAACGACCTGAGATGCAGATATAAGGTTGCAGTTTTCATACCAACATGGTCCAGCAACAACAGAAATGATGTCTGGTTTCTTTTTCTTCCCAGCTCTCAGACTGACCACTGTTACTTCCACATCACTCTCCACTACTTGGGCTTACCCAAGAGAGTTAAATGATCTCTCTCTCCCCCTAGGAGTTTACTACGTAAATGACTGCACCTCTTTTTTCTACAGCAGAGCTCCTCTGCGTGTTGTAATAATAATTACCCCTGGGGCCACAAAAAAGAAAGTAACAGAATGGGAAGCACAGAGAGAAATGGCATAAAAAGAGAAGTAAGTCAAGCATGAAAAATGACAACTTCACTGGCATTTTGCTCCTTCAGTGCTTTCCAAGTAATAATAACGCAGGAAGGCAATCAGAATGACAAAAAAAGAAAAGATGCTTTCTTAATCCCTTCTTCTTTCACTGCTGGAAGCAAAACATCTGGAAGATCTTTTTCTGGAGGATCCTAGAAAACTACTTCTCTTCCAAAATTCAGCAACTCCAAAGGAAACAAATCATCTAAAGGGTTTTGACAGTGTAACTAATGGGTCTGTTTCCCCCATCAGTGTCAATTGCACGTGTCTCAGTATGAAAAGTGAGTTGGGAGCAGGGCTGCAGTCTAAAGTAGCAACTGCTAGAGAATGCAGAACTGAGCGGAGATTAGTCAGAAGGGCTGGGAGGCAAAAAAGCATAAGGGAGAAGTTTGTTGTGGGAGATGCAGAGGAGCAATGTGGGCCTGAGGAAAAGAAGAGAGGAATAGAGACAAAAGGAACTTTGGGGAAAGAAAATCAGATGAGATAGGGGAGGACGGGAAGAAAAACATGAGGAGAGAAAACAAATGAAAACTAAAAAGAGGGAATTATAAGAGAAAAAAAGGATTGTTCCTGCTGAGCAGTTTCAGAGTACTGTGTTTAGATCTGGAGAGAAGTTGGTGATTTAAGCTTTAAAGATGGTGAAGAAACTAAGGCTGCATCTGGTCTTTTTCATAACTTAATTTCTTGGTTCAGTCCCAGGCCCTGTTCCCAGTCGTCCACATCTGAGTATGTCCACCCACATGTGCTCTTTCTCCTTTGGAGCTAACTGACCACTTACCCCTAGGAAGAAGCCAAGGCACGGTCCTGGGGGCTGCTGCCTGTGACCAGCATGGATGAGGCAGTGCCACCTCCTTCCCAGTCCTAGAGAGTGAAGCCAGCTCACCATGGCACCACAGATTGCCACACCACTGAGCATGCAGTACAGTCCCACTCAGCAACATCAGCAGGAAGTTCTGCACAATGAGAGTGGTGAAATACTGGAACAGGTTGCCCAGGGATGTAGCTGAGGACCCATCCCTGCAGACATTCAAGATCAGCCTGGATGTGTCTCTGGGCAGCCTGCTCTAGTTGGAGGTGTCCCTGCTGCCTGCAGAGGGGTTGGACAAGATGCCCTTGGAGGGGCAGACTGTGAATCTGTGAATGTCCCTCAAATGCCACTCCACTTCCCCAGTTCAGTCCAAGCATTTTGAAACAGGTAAACAACAAATAAGACCCATTATAACTTAAGGGGACACCATGTGGTGCCACACAGGACACCTAGGTAAACATATCACAACATGAATACATCCCAGAGAAAACAAGACTGAAGTGATGAGTCCACAAGCTGACCTGTGGCAGTCTTCCTGGAAGCTGAAGTCCATCACACTGCTGCCTTCTGTGAGTTAGACCTATGGTAGCACAGGAAAAAAAAAAAAACAGACATGAATCCTGACTCCTGAAGTGAGGTGAGAATTGCTTTCACTTGGATGTAGCCCTCAATATAGGAAAGACATGGACCTGATGGAGTTGGTCCTGAGGAGGGCCATGAAAATGATCAGGGACTTGGAGCACCTCTGCTACGAGGGCAGGCTGAAGGAGCTGGGGGTGTTCAGGCTGGAGAAGAGAAGGCCTCCAGGGAGACATAAGAGCAGCAGAAGTGGCCTACAAGAAGGATGGAGAGAGACTGTTTACAAAGGCCTGGAGTAATAGGATGAGGGGCAATGGTTCCGAATTAGAGAAGAGGAGATTTAGATTGGCTGTGAGGAACAAGTTCTGCACCATGACAGTGCAGGAACACTGCAATGGGCTGCCCAGGGAGGTAGTTGAGGCCTCATCCCTGGAGATATTCAAGGCGAGGCTGGACTGGGCTCTGGGCCACCTGATCTAGTGGAGGATGTCCCTGCTGAGTGTAGAGGGGCTTGGACTGGGTGAACTTTGGAGGTCCCTTCCAACCCAGATGAGTCTACAATTCAATGATTCTATGGTTCTATGAAGATAGTGAACTGGGCAGACCTGCAGATCCTGAGCACTGGATGCTCCCCTCTGTCTGTAAGCCAGCAGCAGACATTTGCAATAGCAGTTGCAATATAATGTTTCAGGATCACACCCAGAACAATAGAAAACAATTGAGTTTTGGTCAGCTGCCATGCAACACACCCTGGATGTGGTAATCCTGGAGTCACACATGGCAAGGTGCTCCATTATGAAATATGACATCAGCATCTTTCATGTAATTTATTTCCTAGTGTCATTCTCTGCTTATGATTTTATGATGTTTTTCCTTTTCATTGTTGACCTCCTGCACGAATTAGCTGCTTTAGTTTTATGTTGGACAATTTAATCATCTCAGGATGCTTTGAGAGGTTTTAATGGACAAAGTATATAAATACTCATGAAGTACTATGAAAAGTTAAAAAAAA
>VWYK01123100.1:0-15008 GCA_013399775.1 Semnornis frantzii
GAGCAGGTCCAGATGATTGGCATGAAAATATTAGGTGGCTGGAGCACCTCTGCTACAAAGACAGGCTGAGGTGCCTGGGATTGTTCAGCTTGGAGAAGAGGAGGCTCCAGGGAGACCTAATAATGACCTTCCAGTACTTGAAAGGGGGCCTAAAAGAAGGATGGAAAGAAAAGGTTTGCAGAGGCCTGTGGTGACAGGACAAGAGGCAATGATTTGTGACTAGAAAAGATTTAGAACAGATCTTAGGAACAATTTCTTTACTGTGAGGGTAGTAGAAAACTCAAACAGGTTGGCTGCAGAGGTGGTTGGGGCACCATCCCTGCCAAGGTGAGGCTCAGCAGGGTTCTGGGAAACCTGATCCAGTTGAGGATGCCCTTGGTAACTGCAGAGGAGGTTGGACTAGATGACCTTTGGAGGGACCTTCCAACCCAAACCATTCAATTATTCTATGGTCTTTCCTTCTGGTGATGGGGCAATATTGTAGCAGTAATAGAATCTGTCGGCATTTGGAACTATTTCCTGATTCAGATATTGATCCTAATTTTTGAAACTTCTCATGAACCTCAAAGTTACCACTGAATGTAAAGTCACTCCAGAAATGATTGAAAAATGTCATCCATTTAAAAACTAAATCTTAGGGGCAAAACAGTGTTTGTTTTAATCCTAAAAAGAAACTGATTGTCCTACAGGTTATCTACCTATTCTAACATGAAATTTCTTTTCAAGGTGTCCACATCTTGCAGGGAGCAGTGAGTGTTAGAAGGGTTTTAAAGGGCTCATCTAATGATGTAGAAGTGCCTAGAACCTTTCTCACAAAGTTTCTTATTACCACAGAATTAGAAACATTTACATTATTTAGTGCCTTGTTCTAACTGGTGAAGTTTCTTCCTGCTTTATTTACATTCTTTTAATCAGGACCTAACTCAAGTCTTCCTGCCTTTTTGTTTGAGTATATTGATCAACAATAGTTCTTTTGGTTAGCTGAGCAGTGTCCAGTCCTAAATAAGCACTGAAGAAACTGTGTTTAATTATCCTTGAGATAGATTTAAAGAAGACAAATGCAGACTCTCTAGCACTTTCAGTTCCAGTTGTTGTTGATGAGGTCTGCTAGCAACAGCATGAAAGTAGTTGAGTAGAGAATTGCTACCTTCTATGTGCATCTGTCATTGATGCATGGAGGAAACAGCCGTATCAGCTTGATTTAAACCTCACTGGCACCAGAACCACTGAGCTTTTGCCTAAAATTGAATGGGTGCTTCCTCTACTTGCGCATCTGAAATTGTAAAAGATCAAGCCCTGAAAGGCTTCAAGTTGCATTTGGTGCAGTAAGCAATCCCCTGTGAACATTCTGGATATTGAAGCTCAATGTGACAGGGCAGTTGCCTGTACACTGAGCTGTCCTAGGTAAGCCCTTGGCACTGAAGGAGGGTCTTGCAGAGAGCTGCAGTGCTGACAGCTTCAGCTGGACAAGGCCCCTGACATCCTTAAGATTTCTATTGGTCATATCAACCATTGAAGGATGGCCATGGATGTCTTATTTCCTGGTTTTGTTTTTGTTTTGGTTTTTTTGTTTTGTTTTTTTAACACACTGTCTTTCCACTGCCCTGTAACTTTTTGTATTGCTCTGAACTGGCCAAAGAAGCATGACTTTCCTGTCTTAGAACAGTACCTGTTGAAATTTGAGGTAAAAATTTAGTTAAATCATATAATCTTTAGTGTAATTTTAAGAGCCCTCTATCTAATCATGCATGTATAGGTTAGGAAACAATGATCATTTGTTGTCATGTACCCTTCAATATCAACTAATAGTGACCCTTTCTTTTGAAGTGTTGATCAACAGCTCTGTTGAATGCCCACAGACAATTCTGTGTTCTTACTGTGACAAAATGATTCACTATTAATAATTGATATTAATCTTGATATCCAGGCAGAGATTGTTAATAACTATGAAAACTGTTTATTAACATTAAATCTCGCCACAAAACTTATATACAAGGTTCAAACGCATGGTTTGGAAGTTTATACATGGAGGGAACAGGCAAACTGGAACAGTTTAAAGGTAACCAACATAAGCAAACATTTTTACTGGAAGAGAAGGTCTGTGCTTGCAGTTAGTTATCCTGCTTAGTCACTGGATGGACGCAGGAAGCTCCTTTCTGCTTATGGCAAAAGGCAATTAATGATTACAAGAGGCTTGAAGTATTTACTCACAAAAATATTGTGGGACAATACCCAAAGCACGTGGTGGGGTTGCTGCAGGCCGAAAACTGCTAGAGGCTTTGGAATTTCTTCTGGGTGCTGGAGAAAGGAGGCAGATGATCTCTGACCTGGTCCTGGCTCTCTTGGCAGCAGGCTCTCATGTGCATGCAGGATGTCTTGCAATGTGCAGTCTCAGCACAGTGTCATGCTGGCTGTGCAGGCCGAACGCATGGAGGCATCAGAGCCTCAGCTCAGGATCAGTGAGGTAGTAAGCAGGCATGGATACAATAGCAGAGTGCACCTTCATGCTTGCTACCTGCTCATCCCTTTATATCCATTCAGCCCGAGACTAATGGGCCAGTCAGATTGGCACTTTGCAAAGCCCAACCATATTAGGTGAAGCCAGGGCTTTTGTCCCCTTTCCTGTGGCCACCACCCCCAGCGCAGAAGGAGGGGGAGCAGGGGAGCATGCCTGGGCAAGCCAGGACATATACATGCCCACCTTGGCCTTTTTAGGCCTACCATGACACAAATGACTCCCAGAACAAATTTTGCTTATGTAGCCAAAGAAAAGCCTGTTTAAATACACTAGTGTCCAAAGAACCTGAAGTGGATTTCAATGGACTTCGCTTGTATTAGCCCTACCTAAGCAATTCACAAGCATGTTTCAGTCACTGGAGCAGTACCAGGAACATGAGATGACAATATACCAGTGCAAGCCATACCTTTAGCATTCTCTTGTAGAAAGTTTATTCCCTGGAGCAGAGAAACAATTCCTTTCCCACAGCTGAAAGCAATAGTGGTCTAGACATGACAAGGTAGCAGAGATTAAGAGGTAGCTGTGTTCTTTGCTGCTATGGATGAGCTCAAGAGCAGGTGGAGACCAGCTGTGGATGGATGGACCTCAAAAGATAAAGACTCTGTATATTCATTATCACCAACAGCAATAGCTTACTGACTCAGGAGGTGAAGCAACAGGACCAAGTGGAAGGTCATTTTCTGGCTTTTACCTCTCATCAGCCTGTTTCCTGGAGAGGGCTGAGTCCCACAGTGGCCAGCTTTTCTCACCTCTGGCCATGTTCATTTCCATGTGTCCCTTTTTGCCCTGTGCCTTCTGTGGGCTCTGACCCAGTCCTGCTTCTGCCATATGTCTGAGGCTATCCCTGTGGTAACCCTTGCTCCCTGCCTCAGTAAGAGGAATGTGACAGACCCACTATCCTTCCTCTGCTACTCCTAATCAATGTTTTGTTCTTCTCCCCCTTGCTCACCCTGGTGGCTCTTTATTTGTGTTACCAGCCAGAAGCCTCTTCTCCCTTTTAAATAGTGCATGAAACATAAGTGGTTGAGAGTCCTGTCTTTGAAGAGAAGAAACTCATGAGGGACCTGGGTGTTGGTGAAATCTGGTATTCAAAGAAGCATCTCAGAAACTGAGAAAATATGTTTTGGAGTGTAGTGACAACACCGAGAGCAAACAAGGAGTTGCAGGGCTGCCTGGCTGTGGTGCGCTGCTGGCACAGAGAAGCACTTTCAGAGCTAGATGCAACTGCTGACATAGTGGATGTGTGGCTGATAGGCAGAAACAACCTGGCTGCTGCAAGCCATTGAGTGCTGAGCCCAGAAGAAGGGAAGAACCTGCTGAGAAGCATGTGTGGGAGGCTGTTGGTGCGTGACCAGGAGTATAAGATGGAGAGTGCTGGGAGACTGAAACTCCCAATTTTTTTCTATGTTGGTGTAAATTGATTTATGGAAGCCATTGGGGTCTAGTTCTCAGCTGGATATAAAAGGACTCTGCATTTTTTTCTACTTGCTCTGTTAAAATATGCTAAGGGGAAAAGAAGACTGGCTGCATGTGCATCTGTGAGGCACAGTCCTGCTGTGATCTGTAATGGCTTTTCATCACCTTAGACAGACTTCACAGTTCAGAGATGGTGCACATTGTATCAATCTTACTAGTGTGTACCTGTCCTTTAGGTTTAAGAGTCCAGCTGAATGCCAGTTCTACTGAGGTCTTGTGCGGCAAAAATTGTGCCTGGTGGTGTCTAAGGGCTTGTATTAGGAAACAGTGGGAGCCTGTCTAGTTGCAGGACATGTAGGAGTCCTGCAAAATTTGCTGAATAGTTATGTGAATTCTTCTGCTTGTTGCTTCATGGCTTCCTCAACAAGTGGATGCAATTTGTACTGAGGGACACAGTGTGGAGAATGTCTTGCTAGAGGAGACTGTGGGTAACTAGGTGCAAAATCTCCTGGGGTACACTCTGTCCCAGGGCCAGTTCCAAAAATGCAGCATCTTTTCATAGGATACCAACTAGTTTTCTATCCTGGTAAAGACTGTGGCTTTCTAACAAGAATAACAGTTCTAGAACTCTGGGTCTCAGTTGTGGTTGTGTTTGTCAAGCACTGCAGAATCTCAGGCCTCTTTAAGACATTTTCCTCTATTCTAGTTAGATTTGGTGTCTCATTCCCACATCATGTTTGGTCTTGGCCAACAGTGATATTTAAGTACTACATTTCAATGTGTTTGGTCTTTTTTTGCAAACTGTACCTTCTCTAGGATTGCAGGATCACTGTACTTTTTCAGAGGGTTGAAGTTTTGTTCAAGTTAAAATCTTTTAAGCCACCCATTTGTCTCTTTCTGGAGTCTCCAACTCATCAGGAGTTAAAACACATGTTGCTGTCGCTATGCAAGTTCTTACAAGTGTTCTGTGCTGGTTTGAGCTAATTGGAATATTTTTAATAGAGAAAAATTGTACTGTAGGCTGTGAGGGAAAACAATGGTGATGTCTACTTCACTCACAGGCTTGCTGCGAATGTTTACAAAAAGATAAGAGTCTCTCGAGCTTGCAGTCTGGGTCACGAGGCACTTGCTTCTTGGGTCTTGGGCTAGCAGCTTCTTGGGCATGGCTTCTTGGGCTAGCAGCTCTGGCTTCTCCTCTCAGCTGAATAACTTCACTAACCACTTTCCTTCTAATCCCCCCCTTCAGCTGATTCTCTGAAACCTTGGGGTAAGGTGTGGGGGTGGGGCGAAGGTGGAAGGGTGGTTGTGAGCCCCTCCTGGGGTCTCTGATTTCTGGGAGGGGAGTTGTGTGTCTGTATTACCTTAAACTTGTATATTTCTGTAAATATTCCTGTATATACTGTATATATTTGCTTGTATATTGTGCTGAGCTGTAAATATAGCTTCATCTCTTAACTTCAAGCCCGGCTGAGATTCTAATCTGGGTCATTTTACAAGTGTGGGGGGCGGGAAACTCCCAAACCGTCACATGTTCCCAGACACCTGGGTCTCACAGTCATGTTATAGAAAATGGTATTTCTTCCCTAAAAGAGTAAAATTGGGGACAAGATGTGAGAAATACATTGTCAGTGCTGTTGTGTTGCATTTGGATGCAGTCTTATCAGCAGACTTGCATTATTTGAGCCATCTGATGGCTTTTTCAGTTGAGGACACCAGCAGTTACCATCAAAAACTGGGAGAGCCTTGTATATATATGCATACTGGAACCTGCAGACTGTCACCCTTAGGGTTACAGATGAGTTAGCATCCTTTCTAGAGTTATACCACTGAATACTGCATTGTCTCTCCATTTAAAAGGAGCATCTTCTTGCCTGATTCTTATTTTCTGCTCAGGAGAATCTTTTCTGCTAGAATCACTGTTTCTGACCCATGTCTTTCTAAGATCTGAAGACTGCCATTTACAGACAACTGGCTTTCCTTCCGTGACATTTGAGAATAATATAATAAGTGATCTTTCTAAAATGCCATCGTTAAAATAATCTTTTCTCACTGGCAAGTTTGAAATACATGCACCTGCCACAGGATGGCAGCAATCAGTCACCTTTGACTCGGTTCCGAGCATTACATTTCAAGACGACGTCCAGAAGATTCACACTAGATCACTCTGTAGATTGTGCGACAAACACAGGAAAGGTTTTGTGCATTCTTATCAATTATTAATGGCAATCGTGTTTTACAAGGTTTATTACAGTATAAGAACTTTCTTAGCCACAAAAGCTGGCCTAGGGAATGAGCTCTGAATACCTTGTCATGTAGTAGTTTGTACTGAAGGCCATTCTTTCCACGATTAAATACCAAGGCTGATGTGTGTAAGCTCATTTGAATGCTCCCCAGTGCGCATATACTTAATTCTTACCAATACCTGACAGGCTTCCGTCTTTAGAGCTGGATTGTTAGTGCCTAAAATCATCTAAACAATACATTGCTGCACTGTGATGGGGTCGCTGCAGTGTGATGCACAGCTGCCCTGTTGGAGAGCAGTGAAGGGGAAAAGGACCTCGGGGGTCCTAGTGGATGGGAGGTTGACCATGAGCCAGCAATGTGCTCTTCTGACCAAGAAGGCCAATGCCATTCTGGGGTGTATTAGAAGGGCTGTGGTTAGTAGGTCAGGAGAGATTTTCCTGCCCCTCTACTCTGCCCTGGTGAGGCCGCATCTGGAGTAGTGTGTCCAGTTCTGGGCCCATCAGTTTAAGAAGAACAGAGAACTGCTTGAAAGACTCCAGTGCAGAGCTACAAAAATGATCAAGGGAGTGAGACACCTTCCTTAGGAAGAGAGACTGAGGAAGCTGGGGCTCTTTAGTTTGGAGAGGAGGAGACTGAGGGATGACCTCATCGATGTTTATAAATATGTAAAGGGTGAGTGCCAGGAGGCTGGAACCAGGCTCTGCTCAGTGATGCCCAATGACAGAAAAAGGGGCAATGCATGGAAGTTGAGGCATAGGAAGTTCCATGGAAACATGAGGAAAATTTTTTTCACTGTGGGGATAACAGAACACTGGAACAGGTTGTGCAGGGGGGTGTGGAGTCTCCTTCTCTGGAGATATTCAAAACCTACCTGGATGCATTCCTGTGTGACCAATTCTAGGTGATCGTGCTCTGGCAGGAGGGTTGAACTAGATGATCTTTTAAGGTCCTTTCCAACCCCTAACATTCAGTGATTCTGTGATATTCCTGGAATTCAGTGCCTGTTTGAAGATGTTCAGTGACTGGAGCCAGTCATTAGCATTTTAATGACTTATGTTTACTTACAGCTAGTTTACTGTCATCTCATCTGAAATAGCAAATTAATTTTTATGTCCAGTCTTTTAAGTCATGTCTATCAGGCCCTGGCTGGTCCTATGATAAATGCCATCAACTGGCAGGTGATCAGTGACCTGCCTGAGCACTGACTGATAGAATCGCTGTATTCAGTCAGACTTCAAGTGGGAGCTGAAGGGGATTTATAGCTTTTACTGTGTGAAGGATTTTCTGAAATGTAAATTATTCTATGGAAGTCTTATTTTGTGAAAGCTGAGACTTTTAATTAGAAAAGGCAGTTTTAACAGTCATAAAGTTCAGGAATTAAACAGAATTTGTAGCCAGTGAGCTCTCTGCCCTGGCAGACAGCGTATTCTGCTGCTTCCAGCCAGAGATCTGCATCTCCATCTCCACCACTGTAGGTGCCCACCCCAGCACTGGAGTACATGGCAAATTTCTCCTCCCCCCCAAGAATGGTAACATTTGCAAATGTGAGTCACAGTAATCAAAATGGTGCTACTGAAGAGGTTTTTCTGCTGCTCACAGAGCCAGTGTGTGAAGCAGACAGAGCTTCAGCTTCTTGTCTTGCTGGCTTGGATATCTGCACTGCAAAGTTAAGACCTCTTCTCTCTTTTGGTCAAGGTGTGTGTTCATAATTCTCCCTTGTTTTTTCTCTTTAACTTAAAAAAAATTGGAAGGTGTCTCAGTTGCAGTCTCTCTATCTCAGTTGCAGTCTCTCTAAATGGAGTCAGAAAGGCCGGAAGCATGTTGGTGGGGCAGAGTGCAGGAATCAGGAGCATGCATCACATGTGGTGGCTTGCCTGAGGTGACAGGACCACAGCTGGGAACCACAAACCTTCAGTGGACATCCTCTTTGGTTAAGAAAAAAACAACAAAACAAAACACCAACCAAACAAGCAAAAACCCAACAACAAAACCAAACCCCGGTGCTACAAGTTTCAAGTGTCTTGCTAAAGTAATAAACTCATATCACACATTATGGAGAGCCTTGTACCAGATAAGACAAGAGACTCTCAAAGCTGCTAATAGCTCTCTGGAGGGTAGACTTTCCTGTCTTGTCTCTGCTAGCCCATATGTATTAATTACTGTTCCAGAGCAGTCCACCAATAATATGCTTGGGTTTGTCCATTCTGTTCCTTGTGCAGATGATGGAAAGTGTCCTGACTGTCTTTGGCTGTTTGACATCATGTCACTTTGGAGTCTGAGAAATAATTTTCATTATTTGAAGGAAAATATCCTGAGATGGTATAATGCTGGGATTACACATTTTTCTATCAAAGCGGTAGATAATTTGAGGCTGAGCCAGAAATAGTGCTGAAGGAAGAAGCACTTCTGTTCCTCTTTGCTGCAGAAACCCTTTTTTCCCATGGTATGGAAGTGAACCTTTAGTAGTAGTACTGCCACAGTATGGGTAGTTTTACCAGCTCCTCTTTCCAGACAGGCTATGAAAGCATCTGCATTGTAGCCTTTTAGAGAACACTCATTAGCCTTGAGCTTTACAATGCTCCTCCTCAATCAATGTGATTGAAAGTGTCACAAGAAAGCAAATACATTTTATCTCTGACCTAATATCAGAAAAGGTCTCTAAAACTCGCCTTAGGTGCAAACGAGGCTTGGATCACTCAGTCAATGTGTGACTAAGCCCTGAGCCTGGCAAGGATCTGTTGGGTTTGCCTGGGCAAATAAAATATCCTTTGTAGAAAGCTTTGGCACCCTAATGATGAAAAGTGCTGTTCAAATTTTAGGCTTTATTTTTCCAGTTTGCCTTGGTAAAGTGACCCAAAGACTGCCTGACAGCAGTTTGAAAGCTCTTTTTTTGGTGTGTGTTTATGAATCTCTTTCTCTCCTCAGCAGATGCAGCCCTGGATGACCTGCTCAAAGGATTATGAGTGAAAGTGGGAAGTGTGGTTCAGTGCCCAACTCCTTGGCCACGTTGTCAAGTTGCACAGTTTTGATGTAATTCCTCACCTCTTCTGACCTCCTTGGTAGCATGCTCAAATAAGCAGCTTGTTTGCTTATACACCCAGCAAACAGCTCTGAAAAGCCAACATTGCTCCTTGAAGTGCTGATGAACTTTTCCATTCATTTGCAAGATCAGAGAGAATGTGTTTTTCAGGCAAGCCGCTCTTAAATTCCTACTGAAGTTGTTTGTTCTGGTTTCTTCTCTGAGTCATCATCTGCTTCCATGCTTTCCCTAAAGTACTGTCGGAGCATAGATCTGCAAGCAGTACCGGTGTTTAAAAACTTTCAAGGGAAAGAAAAGACGATGTTTCCTCTTCTGTAGGGCTTGTGTTGTGCTGAGTCTTTTTCTCTGTTAGGAATGCTATATGCCATCACATTGAAAATCCGTTTGTATCTCCATGTGATTCTTCAGTGGAAGCTACAGATACCTATTGCCTGTCAACCTTTTGATTTGGAATCACAGTATCAATATAATTTTGTTAAGCAGATCAACTTAGAAATATGAAGTACTTGGAAGTTTTTAAAAAAAAAAAAAAAAGAAAAAGAAAAAATTTGTCTTAAGATATGCTGTGCAACAATGTTTGCCATGAAAAACAATGCCATCTCTAGCCTTTCTTTGTATCACCGTGGCATCTTGAAGACCGCTGAGATGATGATATCTCTGTCTTCTGTAAGTATATTATAGATTTGTGGTAAAGGCACAACAGATACCACTAATGCCCCTTCTTAATGCCCATTTACAAAAGAGGTTAGGAAAGCATGTTTAGTAACTCTCACTTGATGTCGTTAAAGACTGAGAAGGCTTTATCTGAGACATTTTACAATTCATGTGTATGAAACTACTTCTCTGTTGGAAACGGTTGGGACTGGCACATAGTTTCACATTTGCCAGGGAGTGGCAGGCTGATAGATTGATGGCACACATTCTCTCTAGGAAGTGATGCTGAAAGGCAGTCAGCTTCAAAAAAACACAACGAAGTGGTGACACGCAGAGAAAATGCCTTATAACCCAAAAGGTTATAAAGCAGGCATGTTTATAAAGCGTGACAGTGCACAGGGGATCTCTCCACCAAAGAACGTGCACACCCCGGGTCCCAAACTTGTGGTTTATATGTTGTTACTTATTACATATTCATGAGAGCTCCAGGGAAAGTTTATGCATATACAAAGTACTTCCGAGAGGTGTTATACATCTCCTCACTTACAGTCCTTATCTTTTATGCAGGCGGATACTGCCCTGGTGGTGTTCTCTGGGGTCCTGGGAATGAATGTGACATCCTTCCTTGTGCTGCCCTCTCGGTTGCAAAATGTGCTGAGCTGTATAGCTTGTCACTGAGCCCAAACTGCTAGGTTGGTTCTGGTCAGTTTCAGGGTCTGTGTAGGCTCTTTGCTTCCTTATCTTGAGGCACTCAGCCCCTCTGTAAGTGCTGTTGTTTCCTTATCTCAATGCCTCCAGGTGGGCAGATATTTCGCAGCTCATCCTTCATTAGTATTAGGTATGCAGATACACACATGATTGCAAAAGTATTTCTATTTCTAAACCCCATCAGTGGGAGAATCTACCTTATTTTTGTAAAAGTCCTGGGTTTTGCATGGAAAAGAAAACAAATTACTGTTTCAACTCCATGAAATACTTACAGAAGAGACTGTAAGAAAAATTATCCTTTTCTTATAAACAAAAATTTCATGAAGAGAGAGTGGGACAGGCAGTGGTGAAGGGGAGCATACAGGCTGAAAATAGTTCAACAGGTGCAGAAGTGTGCTCTTGTGCCCTCATCAACCGATGTCAGCCCCATTCTTTGGCACATGTGTGACTGCATAAACACTTTATCCATATTCAAGATAAAATGTGGAGCTCTTGCCTTGTAAATTCAAGAAGCATAAGATAATTGTGGGAGGTTCTGTGGGTAGTGTGTGACTGGTGTTGGTGACAGGGCCCAGGTGTTATAATGTCAGTGGAGCAGCAGTGTTACAGAAAGTCCAGAAAGGGTAAGAGCAGAAGAAACCAGTATGTCTTCGGATACCACTGCTATAGCAGTCTCGTTGTCCTGGCAGGGCAGAAATCCTGCCGCACTGGTTTTGGCCACTGCTCTCCTCCCGTGTGCCGAGGTCCAGGAGTCAGAGTTGAGAGCAGACTAAAGAATGAGGATTGACTTCAGCACAGCTGCCCTGAGGGCTAGTAGCCAGCACCAGGTGTCAGGTGTCTTGTGCAGCCCCTCGAAGCCCGTGTAGTCACACTAGGCGCAAAACTTTGGATTCATTGGCCAAAACAAGTGATGCATGTGCCTATTCTCCAGTTTGATTTTCAGAAGATGTATTTAGTGGGGAAATTTGAAAACATGCTTTTCCCACTGTCTCTCTAGCCTTGCTGAGCCCCGTTAGCAGATTGTTTAGCTGGGTCCTGCCTGAAGAAAACATTCACGGCAGCCACGTTTCTGCAGCTTGTAGCAGCATTTTACAGCAACTCAGTTTTCCTCTTCTTCTGTCTGCCTGGAATATATTTTATATTTTTACCCTCGGGATCATAATCACAGTTTTTGGAAGTGTCTTTGTACAGGAAACTTACTCAGGGATCAACACGTTGTGAGTACATGTGCTAGAGTTAACGCTAAGGCTCCATAAGCATAGTTAGAATTTTCCTGTTTTCACATTCCTATTTTCCAAGTTCTGATTGTTTAAACTGTTTAATTCAGTGTTTATAAATGCCCTATGTGCAACTACTTACTGTTGACCGAGAATACAAACAAATCTTACAGGATTCCCCTAGGTTCGAAAAACAAAACAAAACAAAACAAAAAAAGTTGATACTAATACAGTATTAATATTCATAATTAATATTTGTAATTGATATTTTGTGGCACTCTTAGACTGGTCATTTTTATAAGACACTTCCATTACCTCCTCCTGCACCTGCTTGAAAGATGCTGGTCAAATGTTTCCTCAGAGTCTTTGTGTTATATAGTTTACAATAGCAGCTGGCACCTGGAAAAAAGTTAAGTGGATTCAACTAATAGAAGCATAATGCCAGGTAAAGATTGTTTATGTTTTCAGTGATTGCCTCCTTCTGCATTGTATTCTCTTAATCCAGGATTAAATTCTAATTGTGGCTAAGTCCTGGGAAAAGGTCATCAATTTGAGTTTTAGGAAGCCAGCATATCTGAGATTTGAATGGGAGTTTGTGGGGTGTGAATCTTACTACCTTGTAGTTTCTGGATCTTTTGCACAAAACAGGCATATATTAAATGAATGAAGAGAGAATCCTTACAGGCTCTGTTCTCAGAAGAGGCCATCATGGAATGAAAGCACAGTGCCTTGGGTTTTGCTCTCATTTTTGCTGCCAGCACACAATCTCATGTAAACACATTAAGACAGAAGTTTGTGTTTTGCTAGTTTGAGTGAGGGAGCTGAGCCTGTGAAGCAAAAACATCATCAAAAAGGAAACACACTTTTTTTTTTTTTTTTCTTTCAAAGTGGTCAGAATCAATCAATGCATAATTTGACACAGGACAAGAATAAATGGAGTTAAGGATATTTGCCTTCTTCGGTAATTTTTTTACAAATTAACAAAAATTCACTGAAGCCAGTGCAACTCTGTCCACATACTGCTTGATCTATGTAACCTCTAGCCCCATAAATACATTTATTGCTATTGAAAGATATATGCCACAGGCTATGTACTAACATTTCAATACTAAGGCATGCCAGGCTCACTTTGCTTCAAATTGCCTTGACCTTGGCCTGCATGGAACTTTGTTTTAGCTGGTTTAGCTGTGACAGCAATTTTTTTTGTTATTGTCAGGTGACTATTCGCTGATTTATTTTGCTTGGGTTTTTATAATCATGGGCTATTACCACAATTTTTGTACACCCAGAAATATTTATGACATCACCTTAATGTTGCAATGCAGAAGAAGGTAGGCCTGGGCCGACAGTGGAAGGGCTTGTTCATGGGCACCCAGGGTGCAGGGTAGAGTGCAGACGTGGTAGGATAAAAGAAGAGGGTACAGGATGTCAGTTCAGGGCTATGAAATGCAAACTATTAAATATAAATCTGGGAGCAAGACAAAACTAGCTTGTGGGTAGCAAAGAAAATGGGGAAGTATAAAACATGAGTAAGGTAATTTTTATAGAGGACATTCTGACATAAAGTGGAGTTGCAGACTGAACAGAAAGAGCACGGTGTAAACCATGAAAGAAGATGTAATAAAATAACCCCGAGTGGACCTTAGAGAACAAAGACAAATTTACAGCTTCAGCATCATTTTCCCCTTAGTAAAGAGCAAGGAATCTCTAACACCACCATCATACTTCTCCCAGCAAAAGCCTTGGAAAACTGATTACTCACTGTAACAACTTCCTCCCCCAGATGAAGCAAACAACTCAAAGACTTCTAGAGAAAGTGTGGAAGGATAAGTATAAGAGCATATGCTAGGAATTGTCTGATTTATTGAATTATTATTGAGACTTTTTTCCACGTTACTATCTTTTATTTCTATTCTTTCATGGGAATTAAAATAGTTTTTGAGGTGCTTTATGTTTTCCTGTGTTTTCTTGTATAATTCTATAATTCATCTAATTTGCAATAGGTTGCTTATTCATAGAATGCAACTTTAAGATCCTCCTGACATTAAAGTCCTACTGATACATTAAATGCTGGGGGTTTTGTTCTGCCTTTTTAGGCGAGAGTGATTTCTTCACGTGAGTCAAAATGACAATTCACTTGGTGCCCCTGCCTCTTAATAGTGTACTTCAGAAGCTGGTAAGCAGAAAACACCCAGTACACTTTGCCTTTTTGAACTAACACAATGCTTTGTAATGAAATGTCATTTACTATTAGCAACCAGCAAATATATTCTATATTGAACTTATCTGACTGTGAAGGATAGCTTGGATTTTGATCCTGTTTGTAAGTGGTAGCATCTTCTTCAGTTTTCATGATTCACGATATTTGCAATATCTATAATTTCTCCACAAGATAACACTTCTAAGAGAGAAGCAGCAGTATGTTTATCGATATAAGTCAGTGATTTAACTAAGTTTAGTAGTAAATGTGACAGTGACTGAGCAAGATCCAATGGCAAACAGGTACATTTGTTTATTTACTGCACAGAGGACGGTGTCAGGGAGACCATCATGAGATTCAGGAAGGACTCCTCTGCATTCTAAACTCAAACTCGGGGTGAGTTTGGGTGTGACTGGATCCAGACATGGTCAGTCGTTTATGTCTAGAGGATTATACATGCACAAACAGTCCTTTATATTTCTTAGCTAAGATTTTGAAGTTTCAGGACACTTATTCCCAATTCATTCTACTGAGTATTTGACATGAAAAGAAATCTTTGAAGCTCAAGGAGCAACCTTGAGAGGCATCCCTACTCAAGGGGAAGTCCTGCAGTACAACATGGTGCTATGTAGGAAAGCTCAAGGGGCCCTAGACTGTCCATTATTTATGAAGTAAGGTAATGTACTTCTAGTAATGTTTTCATACCTAGGTAGTTTCTTCCAAATCTGGCTTGAGTTGGTCATGGACTACCACCGCAGTTAAGTGAGACCGTTGGTCAAATTATCCCTGTACCGTTGTGTTGTTAACTGTCTCCACCAAATCCACTTTGAACCAGTGCCAACCATCACCATTAGACCAATCTATTACGATCACCTCTGGTGATTATACCTTGAGCAGGGTTATTGGAAACACAGGTCAGGTTGGGGGCAGCACTTAACTGCAGACTGCAGGCATGTGATATGATGCAAGCCCATATTTGTACCAGATTGTACCCTAGCTGGGCTCACCTCT
>VWYK01123100.1:16475-35672 GCA_013399775.1 Semnornis frantzii
TAACCAAGCATTTTAATTCTGACAGATAATTTTCTATGTCTGTCACAAGCTACACAGAAACATTATCTTTCAAGATTGATGAGAGCAAGGGTAAAGTGTGAAGCAAAGTAGGCTAAACTCTGTTAAAACTATGGCAGAAGTATGCATTTTACAATATACTAATTATATAATATAATAATTTTCATAACTGAATTTGGCAAGTAACCCAACACAGGAGCTGAAATGTTGTTAGGATATTCAGCTAGAGAATGCATTGGGTGTGTTTGTTTTCATGCTAAAACGTCACAGCAAACTGTTGTCTAGGGCTGAATAAGGCAATGCTGTGAAATCTGGATGGTTGAGTCTGTTTCATATTATGATTACAGTTCAATTTAAATATTTCAGGTACCTTTTTCTGATATGAAATCGCAGTTGTCTTTGTAAGCACAAATTGAACTTCAGCAAAGAAAGAGCAGATTGAGATCTGCCTGCTTATAGGCAATCTATTTCAAGTGGCATGCAGCTAGCACAGTCATTCTCACTCATCCATTGACGTGTTTTAAGCATTACTGACCTGATCTATTTATAGGAGTTTTTTTCTTTTAATTCAGTGGCGTCAAGACCCCACGCAAATAGTTCCAACAAGTGTACTTTCTTGGAAGCAGTGAACAAATACGTGATCTGATTTTGTAGAAGTCATCTGTTACTGATAGGAAATGTATTTCTGACTACCTCAGTGAAATCCACAGGAACAAGTTGTCACGGTATGATTTATTCTTTGCAAGACTAAATGATGCCTTCTTGGTTATTTACTTTTTTTCCCCCCTTTATTCTATAGTGACTAGTCTAATGAAAAATGAGAACTAGAAATTAAAACAATTGGGTTTTTTTAATCTGCTCCTACTAATATGCCATTGCATTTACATTGAAATACCTTTGATTGATATTTCTGTAAAATTTAACAAAATGTTATGTTTTTCAAGGCAAAAACTGCATTTTTATTCCACAGAGATAATTTCTATCTAGTAGTGGTTTATTTTAACTCGGCCCTTCTGTATGTTTTTCCTTTTGCCTCCTCCCTCTTTTATCCCTTTCTTTAATCCATGCATAACAGGTATCATGCAAAAGCGGTTCAGTGAGAACTAATGCTAACTTTCTAATAAGATCAATACTCTGGCAACTGCTCAGTGCTCCTCAGGGAAAACAGGCGCTTGTTAGAAACACACATCATATGTTTTCTGTCACATGAAAGTTTTAATTCTTAAGATTTTTCTGTTACGGTCTAGCAGAAAGCTGACTATGCCAAACTCTAATGTGGCTAGCCTAAGTATCTCAGTCTAGTTAATGCTACTGTGACACTTGCCTTATTGTGCTGGTATATGTGCCACTTTGAAAGCCTTTAGAGAGGTGAATAGGGATTAAAAGGCCATTGCACATTTTTAGCTGCCCAAATAGGGGCTACCTGCTGTCTTATATCCGCTCTAAATTGGCTTTACCTGCCACCTCGGAGACCATTGGGTGATTTGGAGTGTCCATAAAATGGGCATTTTTAACCTGTTGTGTTGCAACCCAGTCATTTCATCACTCACTTTTATCAAGTATCCTGAGATTCACATGGTTTCAGAGGGTTTCTTCCTTCATTAACATTCCACTAACAGCTTCATTAAACTCTTAAGTGCAGCCAGGAGTATTAGTTATTTATTATATTCTCTTATACATATCATAAAAGTTGCAGCTTCTGCTAGACTTGAAAACATGGCTTACTGATGGTCTTAAAATCCAAATTCTGCTTTTACTTGCATCAAAGAGTGTCATTAAATTTCATCTGGCAGAGTGGCATGCAGGGTGGAGCCCAGTCTGTTCATGTGAGTAGTGCAGTTCCTTCCTCAAAGTTCTCTGGAAAGCAGTTTGTGAGAGGACTCATCCGTCCAGCTCAGGCAGGCACCGCTGTGCAGGCAGAGCTAACTCCTGCTTGTGGACCTGCATGTCAGCTGCACAATGGGTGCATCTCTGGTGCCTGTCTGACTTGGCGGAGAGTGGGTAAGATCATCTGCCATCTGGTGTCACAGAGCCTTTATAGTCAGGTCACTGAGAGGACCAACAGCCTGTCATCCGAAGGCTGACAGGGGGTGGACTGCAAGTCACAGTGGGTAGAAATGCACATGAGTGCTTTGGGTGAGCTGAGGGAGCATGTAGCAGGAGCTGTGACACCAGTCTCCCAAGGCACATATACATGGCTTGTGTTCTCCTTTTGTGGTGCTAGTCACAGGGAAGGAACAATTTTGTATCTAAATCAGTTGTGTTTTTTTCCACAAGCCTCCCCATAATCACAGTTACGTTGAACACAGTATTTTCTCCATACCACCACTACATTTTCCTTTTTGTAGAATTGTAGAATCATAGCACCAACCAGGTTGGAAGAGACCTCCAAGATCATCCAGTCCAACCTATCACCCATTCCTATCCAATCAACTAGACCATGGCACAAAGTGCCCCATCCAGCCTTTTCTTTAAGACCTCCAGGGACGGCAACTCCACCACCTCCCTGGGCAGCCCATTCCAATGGCAAATCACTCTCTCTGTGAAGACCTTCCTAATATCCAGCCTATACCTCTCCTGGCACAACTTGAGTCTGTGTCCCCTTGTTCTGTTGCTGGTTGACTAGGAGAAGAGACCAACCCCCACCTGTCTACAACCTCCTTTCAGGAATTTTCTTCTCCTTTTTATAGAACTACCCACAGCATATACATCTCTAATCTTTTCGAAGCACTTTGCAAAGATTGTAGATGCACAATCTCTGTGAGGTCAGTAAACTGGTCACCACTGAAACAACTAGAAACATGAAAGAAGGTGATTATAATCTGCAGAGGGAGCCTTCCTCTCATTTGGAAGTACAGTGACCTGTAGATGCATGAAACAAACCACAGGACTTTGCAGAGCCTTGGACGGACCTTTACTGAAGGATGCAAGCAGACCAAGATAATATCCAGTGTAGTGCAGAAGACCATGGGGGAAAAAAAGGAATCATCAAATGGGTCTTGGCATGAGACTTTTTCATTGAAATGGCAAGTTGAATTGAAGTGTCTATGGAGCTGCAGTATTTATATGAAACAAAACAAACAAACAAACAAAAAAAACAAACCAAAACAAAAAACCCAAAAACTTTGCAGCTGGGAATAATCAAGGTTCAAGTTCAGGATATCAAGACAAATAATATTATCTGTCATTTATTGTAGCAAAAGGGAAATAACAATAATTTTTATTTATTACTTTTTATACTACTTATGCCTAAAGAGGTGCATATATGTAAATCAGATAGGTTTCTTGAAAAGCTTACGTGAAAAACACTCTCTGCTGGTTGTCCCTGTCCCTATTTAATTGAGGTCACAGACAGTGGCAAACTCAGATGCCAAACTCAGACTTGAACATCCAGGCCTGTACCAAATACCATAAAAATCCTGCTTGTGCATAAAAGGTAGCGGTTAGCAAGTATGTCACCGCAGCACTACCTCTGGTGTAGGAGATCAACATTCTGTATACTGGCCACAAGTGTGGTTTTCTGCAAGGTAGGGACCAACACCAGGTTTCAGGACACCAGGTCCTGGCTGCACAACAGGAATGACCTGCATGAGGCAAGACGTGCCTCATCACAGGAGGAAATTCCCAGAGGGACTGTCCTCTTCTCACTCATAAGATTGTGCAATCTTGTCCAGAAGCATTGGACTTTTTCCAGAAGCAGCCTGTTGGATTGCTGACTCACTTTTAGTGAGAGAGTAGAGGGAGCAGTAGACAGTTTTTACCTAATGTAAAGTGTCATACTTTTCCACATCCTTCTCTTGATAGGTGATGAAATACACTCCAAGGAACGCATGAGCACCAATGGACAGGGGCTTTGAGTTGGGGTCTCAGCTGAGGACCTTGTCCTGAAGAGTAGGCAGTATTGCTGGGCTTTCTTGAGCATTTGTGAATGTTCTTGAGCACCGGCTTCAGGTACAACTTTATCCCAACGCTGCAACTGAACATAAGACAGACAACTAGCTAGAAGTGGCTATCATAGCTCCATGTTAATTGCTGAGATTGTGCAGCATTTTCTGTGAAAGCTGATGCACATCTAGGGCTTTGCTGGGCATCACGGGATGCTTAAATGGCAACTTCACAGAGTAGCACCACAGCAGAGAAAAGGCCTCCTGTGCCGGGCACATTGGGCACCTTTGTGAGGGATGTACACATGGTCAAGTGATACCTGGAGCTGGCATAGTCATGGGAATATTAGGGGTTGCCTAGAACTGTTGCAGGAGCACATCAGTGAAGGACTTTGTCCTTGAGAGCACCGTAGTGTCATTTTTAACCACTGAGCCCAGGTCACTCCTTCGGAGTCTCCTAAGCAGCATGCTTTAGGAGGCTTATCAGGGTTAAACTGCAGCTATCAGGACAGATTTAGGAAGAGGTCTCTGCAAAAAGTCACCAGGAGTTGGGCTGTGGCTAGTAGTTGGGAAAATCAGGCCACTTGACTGCTTAAATAAGATCTGTGGGAGCTGACAGACCCCTCCTGCAGACTTCAGGTTGAAGAAAGAGAGAGCAACACTGCAGTGACTTATACGAAGGGGAGATGGTGGTGGACAAGTCAAGACTAGCACCCTTGTAAAGGACTTCAGTAAAGCAAATGTGAGAGTCACCATTAGCAGGAAGACGAGAGGCTTCCATCTTTCACCATGTGTCCCTGTTTCTCCAAACCCACGGACAGTGGAGGTTCCCAGAGAAATGCTTCAGCAAGGTGCCACTGCCAAGTCTGATTTGCTTTCTGGAGAGGGAAGGGACAAGCCATGTGGGGCACTGAGAGGCTCACAGGGATTTCAGTGCAGTAAGAGTGTGTCACCGGCCAGAGAAACTTTGCTGCTTCAGATAAATTAATTCAGAATCAACTTCTGACTACAGCCTGACTGGCGAGAGTGGCCATATCTGAAGTGCGACCATTGATACCTCAATGAAGACTAAAAGTACTCCAGACTGACTCAAACTACATATGATATGTTTCCTCAACAAGATCTCATTTTAAAAGTGCATGGGAAAATCCAGCTACACTTGGAGCATACTAGATTGTAGAGTGCTTAGCAGTCTAAAAATATAATTCAAAAGACTCAAAAATGTATTTTTCAACTTTACTGAAAACTATCTTCCCATCTTTTTAAGTTAGCAACTGTCCTCAGTTAAAGCAACTTCATAGCTGAGTTCTTATGCTGTGTTGAAGTCACATTCTCAGGAAGTGAGACCTTACTGATGTTTTTTACTGTGCCTTTTTTATTTTTTTAAATTTTTTTTTCTTCTCTTTTTTTAATCTGTGGGGGTTTTCTCAATTTCATTTGACCTAAACCTTTACCAATCTTTATTAGAGACAAACAGAAATATTACTATTTCAGCAACATATTAATTGGCACTGAGTTTGTTAATGTCAACCTGTCGATTATGTGGTGTCACCATATTTTAAAGGATGTTTACATGCTGTTTCTTAAAGATTTCTGCTCATAGCAGTAATAAGGATATGAGGAAATCTGCTGTCTTGGGCTGGCCACAGATTCACAGGCTTTATTAGTAGATAGGATTAGTGAAGGAGAACAGGCTGCCAAGCTCTTGTCCTCTGAGATTTCCTTCTTTAGATTATTAGTGTCATTGTAGAGCTCCGTCGAATAGAGGGAGCAGAAACTGAAGAGAAGGCTGGAACCATCTTACTTGGCTGGGACGTGCTGAGGACAAGGCAATTTCTGGGTCATAAGCTCTGCTGAAAATGTCTGTCCAGTTTTCTTCACAGGCACCCTGGAGGAACAACAACATCAGTTTTCTAAGCAGAGAGGCAGCTGTAACAGAGCAAGGAGAGACTGTCATAGGTTTCTACCTACTGGCTTTAGGTATGTACTCGGCTTGGACGTGAAAGGAAGCTCATGAATAGAGTTTAGTATGAAGTTCAAAGTGATTCATCTGGGTTTCGCCCCTAGAACAAGATGTCAGAAAATGCAACGTTTTTCTTCAGCCTTTAAAAGATCAGAGAGGTACAGCTTTCTTTTGTTAAAAGGAGATTAATGCAGAGATCTTGATGAAAAGAAATAGTCAAGCCTGTAAACATCTAAGTAACGTTCACTGAAATTAATATGCAGGAAGACAAAAACAGTACCATATCGGTACAGGTTCTCAGTAACAATTAATTAATGTCCCATGGGTTCCAGAGTTTTGATTGCTGACAGTTAGTTACCTACAATTCACTCCTGCAAAGGCAGGAAATGCAGTTCTCTAGTTTTAATTTTTTTTTTTTTTTTTTAAACTGAGTGCACTGCTCTTACTGTTAATGTTTGATGCAAATAGAAATAAACTTCTTCAAACAGGATCTATGGAAATTCTAAGTACTGGAACATTATCCTGTGTTAGCAGTCACAATACTGTGTGTTTATATTGGTTCTTCTGCAAGACAGCTATTGTTAAGGATGCAACAAGGATTTGAGAAATGGCACTCAATATCAACTCTGTTTGATCCCAGTGCAATTTTGATTTGTTTGAATATTGTCTATTTGAGTCAGGCTCATTGCAGGATACAAGAAAACTTTACAAAATTGTAAAGAATTTTGAGTTTTCTAGGTAATCAAAATTTCCAACCGTAAGACCTCACAGGAAAGTACAAGAAAACATTTTTACAATCTGTTCCTCTAAACAGCATATACCAAAAATGTTTCTGTCTTTAAATGATTGACCTAAGCAGATTTTTTTTTTTTTCTTTTTCTAAGCTTATCACAGATTGCAAGTCGCTTATTAGCCCTCAGGTTATGCTTGAGAAAGCTGTATGGAAATTACAATGTAAAATACTAAGTAGTTTGATATGTTTACATAAGACTTTTTTTTTACGTAGAGGAATTAGGAAGGCAAGAGCTGTGTTTAGAACAAAAGGAGAAATTCTGGTATAAAAATGTGTGACTTCTGCCTTAAGAGACTTAATTAGAAAAGTGGCCATAAGACAAATCAGAGCTGTTCCAATTTATGCCCAGTCTGTTCACATCTGTGTACCCCTTCATGAATGGCTGGGAAATGCCTGCACCATCAGCTAATGAATTAATCAGTTGCACTTAAGACTGGAAAGAATATCTTAGGTCAGCAAGGCCAGGCCCCTACTGTGACAATATCTCATTTGCAAGGCTATCATGCTCCCTCATGTAACTGGCTAGAGGGTCTTTGGTGTTGCTACCACTCTTCCAGTTGACAACCTGTATCTGATTTTCTCTGCTGGATAAGAGTCTTTCCCTAAATACTTAGCTAAAGTGATAGTACCAGCTTTATCCTTTTTATCACTCTTTTCAAAATTAATTTTTTAGCTGCAACTAACATCCTGCAGCCACTTGGTGCTCCTGAAGGAACAGTCATACCTTATGATCAACCCTTGTTTTCCTATAAGAAGAAACTGAGGGAATGTTGGTGATTTGGTTTTTTTTCCTCAGTTATTTTGGAAATGGGTATGGCTATGTGTTATACTTTATTTATCACCTGTCATAATACCCTTTCTCCTGTCATTCCAGTGGCCTTTCATGCTGTCTTTTCCAACCTGATTTTTTTTTTCCCTTTGGTGGGTTTTTGGTTTTGGTATCTTTTTTTTGTGGGTGGTTTGTTTGTTTGTTTGTTGATTTGTTTAGTTTTTTGTTTGGTTTTTGTTTTGTTTTGTTTTTTACCTTTAAAGCCAGCATTGATTACAGCATTGAAACAAGATCTTCACTCACATTGCTATTTATGCTTCCCCAGCTCTGCTGATTCCTCCTAGTGTTGCCTCTTCATCCCAATGGTAGTTCTAACTTCTTCCATCGATCGACTGACAGAGCTGTTTTCCTTTGCTGCTTCCTAATAGTGACCATATATTTTCTGGTAAATACTTTTTGAAGTACCTAGGTGCCTGAGATTTTAGCTTGCATGTATATTAGTTTTTAATTGCTCCAGATCCTTTTACCAAGTTTACAAGTGCTTGACATGTTGCAGCTGCCATTCTTGAAATTTTCCTCCAGTTCTAAAATGCAAGTCTCATTTCTTGCAGAGTATATATAATCAGTAATAGCACTGCACCAAGTTGTGTTAGTGCAGATCCGTTTAAAATGTCATGGAGTTTGGTGTACCTTTTTGCAATAAGAACTTTTGAAAAAAGGTCTGTTAGTATTGCATAGATCAGAAAACTCTTCATGATTTTTTTTCCCCTCAGAAGTCTGCTGCCGCCCTTCTGCAAGCACCAGTCATAACAACTTACAGCTGTTAGCTCTATGTACACATGTATCTCAGTTTATCTGAGGAGCAGTGATGTGTCAGATCCAAGCACCCTGTCACACAGACACACTCTTGCTCTTTCAGCAGCAGAGGACAAAGGCCAGTGTGTGCGTTACCTTGCCATACCTGTTCTTCTTCAGGAGTCTGAAAAGGAGTGTGCATTTGAGAGACTCTATGGGTGCTTCCTTGCACAAGGTCCTAAAGATGTTAGTATTTCATACTCCAGGGTGTTTTGATAGCCTGGAAAACAGCTTCAGTGATTACAATTCCATAACTTTTGCATGCTTTCTTCTCTGTTGAATCTTAATACATCAGTGCTACTTTTTCCAGATTCTGATCTACATTTTCCACACCAAAGGGATGTCTTGGACTGGTGTTAGCACTTAGCCAGAAGATGGAGTTCCTCTGCATCTCTTCGCCATTGTAAGCCAAGGTCCAAAAAAAACTATCTTTGACCAAGTGTGTCCACAGTCACACATCTTGACAGATAACATGGCAGATCCTGAACCATGATCTTTTGTTGAGATAAGGCCTTTCATGTCCTCTTCTGGAAATTCTCACATGTGGTGCAGAATTCATATGTGACAGACAGGACACTGATTTATCTGTTGTACTTCATACAGCAGCCAAACTACATTGGATCCAGGCAGAGAGGTCCTCAGCATGCCACATGAAAAGAGGAGCTCCAAGCCCACAGTGGAATAGATATTGCATGTTAAATACCACAAGCAAACCACCACGGAAGTACATGAGTGCATGTATGCAGATGCTGATGGACTTTGAGATCACTGCACTGCTTCTTGATAATGTACTCTATCATTATCCTTACTGTTCCTTTGGCCAGGGGAACCAGCAAAGTGGGGGGAAAAAATGCAATGTCAACCCCATAGAAGTGAGCCATGTCATGAAAGACTATTTGAAAGTTATAGCAGCCACTGTGTTGTTACTCTTCATTAGGTCAGCTGCATCAGCATCCCCTTTCTGAGAGCAGAGCTCTATTTCCATCCTTCTATTTCATGAGCTCAGAACTGTCTTTGACAGGTAGGTGGGAGCTTGTCCCATTCCTAGCACTATATCTGACCCCTTTTTCCCTATGGATATAAAAAAATCCTTGTATAGTTTAGATTATTAGCTGCAATTTAGAAGTACTGCCACAATTGCTAGCCAAGTCCAACTTAGACCTATGGAAAAAAATGAAGTTATTATTTTTCTTCGTATTTTTAAATCAGAATTTTAAAGTAAATTGTTCTTTTCTGCATTTATACACAATTTGTTCTGTACTCATTTTCCTCTAGTTTCACAATTAACTGGGATTATTAGAGTGAATGCTTAGCATAAAAGGAGATTTTTAAGTCAGCAGGGGAGACAATTTGTTGAATAACACATTCTGACTTTTTTCTGAGTGCTTATATCAGAAAGCTGTGCTGAGAGCACTACCAGTACCATTAGAAAACTAGAACAGTCTACAAGACCAAAGCATAGAATCATAGAATGGTTTAGGTTGGAAGTGACCTCAAAGATCATCTAGTTCCAACCCCCCCACTATAGGCAGGGACAGCTCCCACTAGAACAGGTCACTCAAGGCCTCATCCAACACGGCCTTGAACACCTCCAGGGAGGGAGCATCCACAACCTCCCTGGGCAACCTGTGCCAGTAAAGTATACCTTTAAATAGCACACATTTCCAAATGGTAATAGTAACTTACTTGACAAGCGACAGCATGAGTGTTATTTCGAGACATTGTTTGACAGATAGATCTGAGAAAAGTGTGAGAGGAAACAAGCTATTCACAAAGAGTGGTCAAATCTGTGGAATAAATAGTCTCTCCATGCTTTGTCAAATCTAAAACAGGATGAGTCTTCTCCTTTCTGGATAGAATATTGTGTATGCATGATTACCAGAGGAGACTTAAACCAGAGCAGGGTCACTTCAAGGTTGTGGCAGTTAAAGACAACTTTGCAAATACCTTAGAGTTTACCAGTGGTTTAGAATTTCTTAGTCTGAAAATCTTTTACAGCAGACGCTTATGCTTGTGTAGACAGTTGAATCGGTACCTGACTTCATTCATGCTTGCTCTAGATGCTCAATCCAATGTCTATCCTAGAGATAAGGTTATTGGCTGAGGGAAAAGCATAGCTCGTCTTGTGACACTGAGCCTTCACTTCTTGCTTTCATTTCTCAAATTCTCCCACTTAAGGCTCCATGCATATTTTAAAGTGCAGATGGGTGAGTCGTAGCACACATTTCTAATTCATTCTTGTCATATTTTACAAGTAAAAGCCATTCCACAATGTTTAATAAGAACAAGTCTAAGCATAATAACTTACCTGGGCACAGGTGCAGTCACCTACTGGAAATTTGGATGACCAGCTTAGAGCTATCGGTTCTCTTGTACCATATTTGATTCTGAAAAAAACATAAACTGAATGTTAACAATGAAATTGCATGCCACCGCAGACATTTATTGCTTGTTCAAAGACTGTCTCAGGTACAGGAGAGAAAAAACAGGGTAAGTCTGGATGCTCAAGTTTGAGTGATTTGACAGAAATTGTTACAGAACTGTTGTGCTCCCTCTTAGCTATTCCTGAAGTTAAACAATCTCACTGTTCTCAGTTGCTTTGAGTGGGCAGGTCTTCAATATCCTCAATCACTCCTGCTGTCTACTTTTTAAGTGCTTGCTTTACATAGGCTGGTGGACAGCACACTGATACAGGACTTTGTCAATAGAGTTTGAGTTCCTGACTACCACCAGCTTGCTTGGCAGCCTTCCCGTGCCTCCTACAGAAGCAATAGATAACAGCAGCCACCTCCTTTGTGGAGCAATTTTGTCATCTGTGAATTAAAATGCTCTACTAGATGGACTTGTTCCAGGGGAAGAATTACCACTGAGTTACATAAGGGCAATACATTTTTAATATTCCTTCTATATCCCAACATTTGCAAATGTGGGATCGAGTACTTTTCCATAGGTTTCTGAGTAGTTAAGGTGACTCTGTAACTGTTCAATATTCAGTACTTAGCATTTATCAACACTCATTTAACCTGTTCTGCTGTGATACTGCCAATCTTACAGCAGCTGCCCTCTGTCCTGCTCTGTTAACAAACTTGACTAATTGTGTTATCTGTGTACTTTGCCTCTTCAGAAGGGCCAGCATCTCTCATTAGTGAACAGCCCATATCAGGCAGGATTACAGCTGAACGGAGAAATATGATTCCTCTCTGAATATTATGTTGGGTGGAAGTGCTCAGTTTCTTCCTATCTGCTCTTTTTTTGCTGTCTCAGCAATGTTTTAATCTCCGATGATGCCAGTCCTGTCTCACTAGTAGGAGTACCTTAGGATTCTGCAATTGGATTTGGGGTGTGGTTTTGGGTATACTCTTGTGAGACAATATTACTGGCAAATTGCCAAAAAAGAAACTAATTGCCTCAGCTGTTATTTTTCTATCCTTTATTTTACTGAGATGACAGCTGGCCTCACATCCCTTCAAAGTTCAGAGGTTTCTTTCTGGACTCTTGATCTGCCCGTGATCTACCCCAAGGAACGTTCAGTGCACAAGGCAGTTAAGATCCCTACCTCGAGAGGACCAGAACTGTTGTGTTTTCATTCAACCTTTTATCCTGCAGCATTGTCAGGGTTTGAGGGGGAGAAGGAATGAGGTTGTTTGATCTGAGGTGTTCTTTTATTGTGGCTGTTGGTTTGTTTTGTTGTTTTTTGTTTGGGGTTGGGTTTTTTTTTTCAGGTTTTTTTGTTTGTTTGTTTTTGTTTTTTGGGTTGGGGTTTTTTTTTTTTTGAGGGGGGTGGAGCTTGCTTAAGCTTAAAAAAAAAGAAATCAACCAGTCAGTCAATATAGTCAGCAACTCCAGACCAACACATCTCTCTGATGGTGCAGAGACCCAGTGTCCCATAGGCACTCCTGTAGTTGATACGGTTCTTACGTGACCACTGGTTTTGTTACTCATGGTTTGCTGTCACTGTGTTTCCTTCATATCTTTTGTCACCTTCCCTCCCACTCCATTCTACCCAGAGTACCTCACAAGGCAATAAGTACCTGGAAATGCTGGATTCCTGACATGTGGGGTTGTTGGTCCTTCCTGAAGGCAGGCACCTGCCCATTTGCCACAATATTATCATCCTTCCTTCACCTCATAAACTCCTTTGAACATCCAGAGATGCTGTGCCACATCCTTCTTCAGTGCATATATTCACCTTTCTATGTCAATGTACATCACCCTTACTCTGGGGTATCTACTGCTTGTGCCTGGATGGAGGGCTGTGGACCCACACTTTTCTCCCTCATCTGGTACGCTGAGATCAAACATGAAAAACAAAACCACTGTGCTGGGTTCCTAAACCTGTCTTAGGCTGCAGGCACTCAAAAGAGGTGGTGTTTTGCTTCACATTCCAAGGTCAGGTGAGGCCACCTCTGTCAGCAATGGCAGAGCTGGTTTGGAGAGCCAAAGGGGAGCCAGGTGCTGCCCAACCTGCTGCTCAGCCCCACTCCAGCAGCCACCCTGGGGCCAACTTCTTCACTAAATAAGCTCCATTTTCAATGCTTGGCCTGACACTTCTGAATAGACATTTTGCTAAAAGCAATTTCTTTCTTTATGTTTACCTCATTTCAAAAAGCAGGATGCAAACTATCAACATTCTTGCAGTGGTGTGTGGAGCAATAGCTGGTATACATCTATTCCTGGAGACTAAGAGAACACATAACTTTCTTTAAAAGTAAATTAAGAAATACTTTAAAGCATCTGAAAGGTCTGTTCTAAACGTTCCTTTCATATGGGTTGTCAGATGTATTACTGAAAAATATAGATCCTAGACTATTCTAAAAGAAGAAGCTTAATTGTATTAGCTGCACAAGAGAAGACTGGTAAAGCAGAACTCTGGCAACGTGCACAAACTTTGGTATCTGTTGTTATATACAATGTACTTCAACAGCTGCAGCTTTTGGCTGATTGTAGTTTTTGCTCCAATCTAACAATTCAACCATTCTTCCTCCTTCCTTTTTCACCCAGGTGTTGTATTTCATAGGTGTGATGGTTTGGGAGTTACCCCACACACACACTTTGTAAAATCACTCAGACTAGAACTCAGCTGGCTGGAAGTTAAGGAATGAAGCTCCATTTACAGCTTAGCACAATATACAAGCAGATATATACACTATATACAGGAATATTTACAGAAATATCCAAGGTAAAGGTAATACAGAAACACAACTCCCCTCCCAGAAATCAGAGACCCCAGGAGGGGCTCCCCACCACCCTTCCACCTTCTCCCCACCCCTATACCCCAAGGTTTGCCTTACGCACAAGGTGAATTTGGAGGATTGGCCAGGGGGGCTAGAAGAAAAGTGGTTAGTGAGATTACTCAGCAGAGAGGAGAACGCAAGAAGCTGCTCGACAGCCTGAGACGCTGTGTCTCAGAGACACTGTGTTATCTATGTTTTGAGTTCTTTTCTTATACATCTCAGCAATCCTGTGAGTGAAGTAGACATCACCATTGTTTTCCTTTCACAGCCTATAATAAAAATTTCTCCATTAAAATATTCCAATTAGCCTCAAACCAGCACAATAGGTTTCTTCTGTCTACTTAGGAAAAAAAGCTTCTCTTGGCCCTTACATGGTAAATATTCGACAGATGCAGCAGCACTTAATGTTCATTCTGTTTTATTGCCAGTCTTGTTCTGGTGTCCCTGCTTCTGTAATCTACTCAGCTACTTTAAAAGGCTCCATGCATAGGTTTTCAATGGATAATCTGATTTAATGTGTTCTAATGGAACAAAAGGGTGATTTTAGAAGAGACATCATGCATCTGCAAGTTGACTGGCTTCTTGCTTTCATTTCATGGATTTTTTTTTTTTTTTCCACCCCCCCCCCCAGGCTGGCTGTCTTGGTTTGGAAACAGCATTGTGATTTTTGTCCTGTATAAACAAAGACACCTTCTGCAGCCCACCGACTACCTCACATTTAACTTGGCAGTATCAGATGCCAGCATCTCTGTCTTTGGTTATTCACGGGGAATTATCGAAATCTTCAATATCTTCAGAGATGATGGGTTCATTATCACATCAATATGGACTTGCCAGGTAAGACTTGGATTACACTTAATTAGACAAAATAAGTGCAGCTATTAGCTGTTTCTGTGCATATGCTATATGTAAATAATCAGACAGACCTGAAAGAGAAAAAATATATCCTTCGTAATCTTCCAACAGAACAATGTTCTTTTTTTTGTTACATGCACAAATTTCTGCATTTGATCAGTGTTCAACCAATTTTCATTATTTTTTTCTGTCTACTTGGATATTTCTTACTAGTTTGGGTATTTTACTTCAACTTTTATCTCCAGCTTCTGTTGGAAAGCTAAGATGTAGTCTGTTATTATCTTCAGCCCCCTCTGAACCAACCTGGTTGTTGGCACTTTAACATCTGACTTAAAGAAAATTAGACTCCTAACTTGACAAGGCATGTAAAGCAAAGCCCACACACAGCACTTGGACATACTAATTTATTGTAGTATAGAACTTCTTGTATTAAATCTGTTGTAACTCTTCAATCTTACCCCTAAAGTCTTTGTTGGTTCAACACAAAACATTAAATGACACGTCTGCCTTCCTAAGCTCTTCCAGAGCACCATCTGTGCTGTGCCTTGGGTTTTGGGCTGTAAAAAACAACACACAGAGGAACTGACACACAGAACACTTTGTTTGTACTTCTTGGTTTGCACCGAAGTATTCTGTCAGCAGTCTTACAGCTTTCTTCCACTATGCCTCTGCCTCAGAGTCCCTCTTTGGCTGAATTTGAGGTATTTAGACTCTCATTATGGTGATCTGCCTTTATTTAAGATGTAAAAAGACTGGGATGGAGGTGTGGTTAATCCTGCTGTGGTTTGGACTACCTTTACAAAGAGACAAGCAGTCCATAACATTTTTAGGATATCCACATTTTTTGTTGGTCAGGGTGTGTTAAGTAATCATCTTTAAATCTCCTGGTTTGAAACAGTTTTAATTTGTAAAATGTGTAGATCCAGCAAAGTTTTAAGCCATTGGAATACAAAGATTTTGTCCAGGACATCAGTTATGCATTGGTTTTTCTAAGCACTCTGATTTGCAAAATATTATACTCTCTGCTTCATTAATCTTCTCTAAAAGTTAATGTTTCTCCAATCATTAGGAACTGATACTGTATTATTTAGTTAACAACTAAATGGAAACCTGGGAAAGTCAGTTTGGACTCTGAATGAATAGTTCAAATAGTCAGAAAGGGGGCTACAGGAAAGCTGGCGAGGAACTTTTTAGGGTGTAGAGTAGTGGCAAGACTAAGGGGCGATGGATCCAAGCTAGAGGAGGGCAGATTTAGATTAGACATTAGGAAGAAGTTCTTCATCATAAGGGTGGTGAAACACTGAAACAGGTTGCCCAGGGAGGTGGTGGAAGTCCCATCCCTGGATGTTTTTAAGGCCAGGCCAGATGTGGCTCTGGGCAACCCGATCTAGTGGGAGGTGTCTCCTACCATGGCAGGGGAATTGGAACTAGGTGATCCTTGAGGTCCCTTCCAACCCTGACAATTCTGTGATTCTGTGAATTGGTTGTGACTTGTTGACTGGTTGAGCTGCTTGTGGTTTGTTGAGAGAAAACAGTGTAGGATTCCTGTTTCCATTAAGATTTTGTTCTATGTTGGGGGAGATCTCAAAAACATGTTTAAACTTTGATATCCATCTTCTTGATTATCAATCTTGACAACACAGAAGCTAGTGATGAAAAAAAGTAACTCATGGAAGCAGAGTGGGTTTTTTTAGGAAGAAAATAGTGCAGAGAAAGTGGGAAGCTTCTGGGCACAAAACAAAACCATGAGTGTTTCCGTGTGTGTGTTTGGACAGCCAACACATAGGGCATCCTAAAAACCGACAACTCTGACACTAGGGCATTTGATTGCTTAATTTCTGGCATTTACAAAACATAATGCATTCATAGTCCAACCAGAGTGGGTCTCAAATCTGGAACATGAGGAGTGAGGAGCTTGTTTCCAGCAAGGTAAAGCACACACTTTCTTTTGCCGAGCCTCTGAAGTTGAGGTCTCTCGTTCCCCTCATCATATTCAAGCTCCTCTGCAAGTAGCTGGGATGAACATTTGGACTATTGTGCTTGTGAACATGGCTCTTTCCTTAGCATGGCCCATTTGTTTTCCCTGACTTTGTTTGCTGAGTCCAGAGAACATCCTTACTTGGCTTTCTATCATTGTCCATTTCACTACATGTTTGATCCTATTTGATCAGTCAGCTTCTGCTGCCAGGTATGCTTAGGGAAGCTATTTTCCCGAGCTAGCCTGTCATTTCTGTTTATGAAGAAATTCCATGAGCTCACCTCACTTAATCCACCTAAATATTTTCCTTTCCTCTGACTTTTCATCTTTGCCCTTGGGCAATACTTATCAAAATTAAAGTTCACCATTCTTGGCTGCCTCAGTTAGCATGAGTGGGAAGAGTACAGACAGATACTACTTCTCTTACAAAACAGCTAGTCTCTGAAAACTCTCTGTAACAAAAGATGCATCTCCAGGTAAAAAGAGTATCTCATGACATGCCAGCTGAATGGAACAGATACCTATGCCTCTTCTCTTTCTCCTCTATATGGAAAAAAATACCACCATTCTTTCCCATGCCAAATACTATTCTTCTTTTTGGAGTTGTGCAAGAGTCAGTCCCTAGCACATTAAATGTTTTTTAGCCTCTGGTAGTATTATCAGTAAATAAACTAGTTCATGTAGTAAAGTTCAGGTCAAGGAATTTAAGCCAAGAGCCATCTGTTCCTCCATGACCATGTATCTAGTGAAAAGCTACCTCAGGGTATACTTTTGTCCTTTGCATATGTTTTTTATTCATATGTTCTGCTGAATTACAAATTGCGCTTAAACCTGTAAATAACACTGCAGGGAAATGTTCTCACGTGTAGGAAATAGAGAAATGTTGATTCTCTGGCGTTAAACATTGTAAATTCTTCTAAACCTCATTAATCAACCAACAGAATGATTTTATTGTATCTGTTAATCATGTAGTGAATGTAGAAGCAGCAGACTGCGGGATGGCTCTAAATATAGGTGAAGGATTATAACCTGTCTGATCTATGTAGGTGCATTACAGGCATGTTGACAGGCTGTAGGGTGCCTTAGAATTTGAAATCCTTCCAAATCTTTGGAGTTCCATTTAAACTCATTTAAACTTGTTTCCACTAACTCACTTAACTCACTCTTCTTTTCCTTTCTTTTTTTTTTTTTTTTTTTTTTTTTTTTTTTTCTTTTTGTCCTAAATATTTTCCAGCACTAACATNTTTGTCGATGTTGTTGCACGGAGGTAGTTTCAGTTTCAGGGTATTTTTTGGGGGGAGTTTGTTTTCCTTGTGTTTTGGTTGGTATTTTGTTTGAAGTTTTGGGGGGTTGGGGTTCTTTTTGTTTGAGTGTTTTTTTGTTCGTTTTTGTTGTTGTTGAGGGGGTTGTTTTTATGTTTGTTGGGGGGAGTTGAGAATATTGGCTGCTTATTTCAATACCATTTTCATAAATACTGAAGAATTTTACTGTGAGGGTTAAGGTTAAGGACATTGACTGCTCTTGTTAAGTGCTGATTTTGTTGGTATAGACTTCTTTTACAATGTTACTTGACTGTTTATTACATATAATATGNNTGTTACTTGACTGTTTATTACATATAAGATGTGCATTGACTATGTGCAACAGAGCACAATGTAGTTATCACCAGACTGCAGGACGTCCCATCATGGACATAAGCACTGCCACAGACGTACTGACTGATGCTATTACCACAGTTACACTCACCTCTCTATCAGTCTAGGTGTCCCTGGTCCATCTGGCTTGCCAGATGGTGCCTGAGCATCCCCAACAGACTCTGCACAGAAACAGTCTCAGGAGGAGCAAATGAAATTATGTACAGCTTTGAGGTATTAGAGAACACCACAGTAGCCTGCCTGAAGGGTTCAGCCCTCACCGCTTCTGTTTCTGCAGCCTGTCCTCTCACTGCCCTACCAAGGGCCAGCCTAGAAGGATATGTCTTCATCATCTTTTGCTTAAGCCACTTTGTGCTGTCCACAATAACAAAGCCACTGAGGGGAGCAGCAGAGAGGGAGAAATTGCTGTCTTACTCTTTAGGTTACACTACACAGTGGTGAGGAGTTCTTGTTTTGGATCCCGCACTGCTTAATGCTTTGATGCATGATGCTTCTGTATTTCTGTCTGACATACCCCAGACAAAAACAACTGTTAGTGAGCACCAATAACATGTCTTGTTTTACTTTGTTACCCTTATTTCTTTTGTGCACAGTTTGCCTGACAGCACCCAACCTGTGGTGTATGTGCTTCCTGAAAGGACATGGTGTGGCCAGGAAGTTCAACATCTTCTCGAAATGCCAGACTTGGTGTCCATACACTGAGGAACATGTAACCCATACAAATGTCTGGGATTTCTTGCACTTAACAGGATTTTCCAAATTGTGGTGGTGTAACTGATAAAGTTGCAAGATGAAATCCCAGATAAAAGGGAATCTGAGTAAAGCTACATTAGATGTGCAATCGTCCTGCTTTAACAATGTTGGTGTTGGTCAATAAAGGCTCCTCTCCTTCCAGTGAGTGTCTGACCACACAGAGAGTATCTAGCACAGTGGATCATCCCCATAACATGAATAGTCTTTTAGTCTTATGTTCCTAGGCAGGGGACATGTATCTGAGCACATCTGGATGGCGAAAAGTGAATCTAGCTCTCCCATACCCTTCATGGAGGAAAAGGGAGAATGGATCAGCAGTCCCTCCGTTTTTCACAGTGACACTGTCAGGTGAGCTTCACATCTCACTTTGTACCGTTGGCTAGTTTAGGAGCCCAGTTAGCTCACTAGATTTTGCCCCATCCAATCTATGAGCCATGACC
>VWYK01123119.1:1064-12146 GCA_013399775.1 Semnornis frantzii
ATCTCTGAGCTGGTCCTGGCTCTCCTGGCAGCAGGCTCTCATGTGCAGGCAGACGTCTGTGCTGTGCAGTCTGGGCACGGTCACGCTGGCTGTACAGGCGTGGAGGCATCAGGGCCTCAGCAGGCAGGATACAATAGCAGAGAGCCCCATAGCAGAGAGAGAGAGCCCAATGTGCTACCTGCTCATCCTTTAGATCCATTTCAGCCCGAGACTGATGGGCCTTTGGACATAGATTAGCCAATCAGGATGGCACTTTGCCCAGATTGCCCAGATGAGGTGAAGCTGGGGCTTTTGTCCCCTTCCTGTGGCCACCACCCGCAGCACAGAGGGAGGGGGAGCAGGGGAACATGCCTGGCAAGCCAGGACATCCACAAGCCCACTTGACCTATCTAGGCCTACCACGACAGGGGCCTGGAGCAGCTGTGTGAGGAGCAAAGGCTGAGAGAGAGGCCTGGGGCTGAGAGCCTGCACAAGAGCAGCCCCAGAGGGCATCTGCTGAGTACTGAGCAAGAGCTAAAGGAGCTGTGGGGGGCAAGAGCCTGGGGCCAGGCTGTGGGCAGTGGTGCCCAGGGGCAGGCCAAGGGGCAAGGGGCAGCAAGTGGGCAGCAGGAGGCTGCCTGTGAAGAGGAGGAGAAAGTTGTTTGGGGTGAGGGTGCTGGAGGCCTGGAGCAGGCTGCCCAGAGAGGTTGTGGAGTCTGCTTGTGTGGAGAGCTTGCAACCCCCCTGGGCACTGTGCTGCTGGGCAAGCTGCTGGGGGTGCCCTGCTGGAGGAGGGCTTGGGCTGGCTGATCCCAGAGCTCCCTTCCCACCCCTCCACACTGAGCCCTGGGCTCCTCTTTCCGCCAGGTGTAACTTGTGGGACTGGGCAAGCAGAAGGATGAAAGCTCCACACTGCTCTTTGCACCTTTGAGCATGCCCAAGCCAAGGCCATACTCAGAGCATGGAGGTGCTCCAGAGATTGCCCTGCTGGGAGGAACCCAACAAGTCAGAGGGATTTTTGGAGTGGTCCTTGGAGAATGCAGCAGAGTGCTGGGAGAGTCACCACTGCCTCCTGCAGCTCCTTAGGCTGGGCTGGAGCTGGGGACTTAAAGGTTCCTCAGGCCAGAAGGATTCTGAGGCTCTGAATTGGAGCTTTGAGTTCTGCTCCTGACACCTGCAGGAAACTCTTTGGTTGTCCAACCTCAGCAGCATGCTCTGGGAGCTCAGATGCTGTTGTCTCCCCTTAAGCCAGAGGAGCTGGCATGGAAGCTGGCACAGAATCATCATCCCAGTGAAGCAGCAGTGTGCTGGGAATGGTTTTCCTGATGCAGGAATTAGTTCTCCCTTCTCCTTGGCGTTGTGGAGCTCAGGTTTCATGATGCGAATCTTCCTGTGCCCTTCCTTTGAGTCCTTTCTGTTTCCATTTCACCTTTCTCCTGTGCCCTGTTGCCTCTCCTCTCCCCTGCCCCCACTTTGCAGTTTGTAGGAAGCAGAGAGGATTTCTTCTCCTTCCAGAGTGGTTTTGCCATGCTTGGGCTGTGCAGTTTTGCAATCACCAACTCCCAAATATGCTTTTAAGTCCATTCAGGGCAGCTGATGCTGCTGGAAAAGGGAATGTCCTGGCCCAGCACTGTTAGCACCAGCACCTTATTAACCTCATTTAATATTTCTTAAGTGCATGCAAAGCTCTTTAAGCCTCATGACAATTAAGCAGGGGCTCAGAGGGTGAAGTGCAGCAAGGCCAAGGGCCAGGTCCTGCCCCTGGGTCACAACAGCCCCTGGGGAGCTGCAGCCCTGGGGATGTGTGGTTGGAAAGCTGCAGCCTGGAGAGGGACCTGGGGGTGTTGGTTGGCAGTGAGTGAGCATGAGGCAGCAGTGCCCAGGTGGGCAAGCAGGCCAAGGGCATCCTGGCTTGGGTCAGCCAGAGGTGGGCAGCAGGCCCAGGAGGTGCCCATCCCCCTGTGCTCAGCACTGGGCAGGCCACAGCTCGAGTGCTGTGCTCAGCTCTGGGCCCTGACTGCAGGAAGGACACTGAGGGGCTGCAGCCTGTGCAGAGCAGGGCAGGGAGGCTGGAGAAGGGCCTGGAGCAGCTGGGGGTGAGGAGGGGCTGAGGGAGCTGGGGGAGGGTCAGGCTGCAGCAGAGGAGCCTGAGGGAGACCTCATTGCTGTCTGCAGCTGCCTGCAGGGAGGTTGGGCTGAGGAGGGGGCAGCCTCTGCTGCTTGGGGGCAAGGGGCAGCAGCAGAGGGAATGGTTGCAAGCTGCCCCAGGGGAGGCACAGGCTGGAGCTCAGGCAATATTTCTGCCCTGGAAGGGTTCCCAAAGCTTGGAATGGGCTGCCCAGGGCAGTGCTGCAGGCACCATCCCTGGGGGGGTTCAGCACTGTGTGGCCCTGATGCTTGGGGCCATGGTGTGGTGCTGAGCCTGCAGAGCTGGGTCAGGGCTGAGCTGGGAGGGCTGTGCCAACTGGATGTGTGCTGGGGTTCTGGGCTAGGATGAGGCTTGAAGCACTGTGGCCTGCAGACAAGGTGACAGGAGGGGAAGTTGCTTTAACATCCTCTCTTTTTTTTCCCAAATCTCTGGATTTTGAGGGCTAAATATCAGCTTCATTAGCATTGCACTTAATTAAGGCTTTATTAATAAGGATCCTCCCTGTGGCTTTCTGCAGCCTTGGTGAGGGCAGGCTCTGAGGATGTGCTGGGTTCCCATCTCCACTGTTAGCTGCTGAGTCAGGATCAGGATTTGGGGCTGTTTTGGGGAGATTGGCATCAGTGGAGCCTCTTTGCTGCCCCCCAGGCAGCTGCTCCATGGCTGCCCTGGGGCACCTCGGGTCCTGCTGCCTTGCCTCACCCTCGGATAGGCTCTGGAAGGAGCCTCCTGTGCTGCCCTTTCCGTTGGGAGGACTTCAAAGGCCTCTGCTGAACTTCAAAGCTGCCTTTTGAAGTTGCTGTGGATGTGAGCTCCTCTCATCCTGCAAGGGTGCTCAGGGGGGTGGCCCTGCTGGGGTTGGCTCTTGGGGCACTGATGAAGCTGCAGCAGCTCCTGGCTTCACCCAGCATGGATACAGCATCCAAGCCCTCAGCCCTGATCTCCTCGAGTCAAGCAGAGCCCTCCCAGCACTGCCAGAGCCTTCTTTAGCTGCTCCTTTCCCTCCACTCCTCCTGTTTTGGAGCCACACAAGTCCAGGTGGCTGCTGTTGCCCACAAGACAGAAAAAAGTCTTGAAAGGTGCTGCAGAGCTTCACCTTCTGCATCACATCAGCAGCACTAAGCCAATGCAAATCAACTCCCAGGTCCTCAGGGTGTCTCTGACCTTAGCCTGTGGATGCTCTTCCAAGACAGGAGCCTTTGGGTTCCCTTGTTACAGAGCCACAGAATGTCAGGGGCTGGCAGGGAGCTGCAGAGCTCAGCCAGCCCCAGCCCCTGCCAGGGCAGGGCACACAGAACACATCCAGGGGGCTCTGGAAAGGCTCCAGAGAAGGAGACTCCACAGCCTCCCGGGGCAGCCTGCTCCAGGCTCCAGCAGCCTCACAGGGACAAAGTTTGCCCTCCTGTTCCCCTGGCACCTCCTCTGCTCCAGCTTGCCCCCAGTGCCCCTTGTGCTGCCCTTGGCCAGCCCTGGGCAGAGCCTGGCTGGGTCCTCCCCGCACTGCCCTGCACACCTTGGGCACAGCACTGAGGGCAGCCCTCAGGCTCCTCTGCTGCCAGCTGCCAGCCCCAACTCCCTCAGCCTGGCCCCAGCAGGATCATGAGTATCCTTAGGGATATTTTAGCTGCTGTTGTGGTGGAGGAGTTCTGGACTCCATTTAGCACCACCCATGTCAGCTCTCCAAACCCCTCAGCAGGACCAAGGCCTCCATCTGCCCTCCTGCCCTTTGCACCAAACTTCCCATGTTTGGGGCTTTCTGCCCTGGCATCACCCAACTCTCTACTTGGGCAGTGGCCTTGGTGACATCCAGGTACCTCCTGTGCAAGCTTCCTTCTGTGTTTTGGTCTCACAGGCCAGGGTGGTGTGCAGGGGGTTGGGGTGGGAAGCAACTCAGGGGCATCCAGTTCATGTGGACCTCCTCCATGGCCACCCCATGCCAGGCACAGCTCAGAGACGCAGCACTCAGGTGTGCCCTGGGCACCTGAGGAGTTCTCTGGAGGTGGTTTGTGTCACGATAAATGTATCAGAGTCTGTTTGGGGTCTGAGGAGCTCTCTGGAGGGGATGAGGTTGTGGTGGTTACCCTGAGTGTGCCTTGGGCATCCTTGGAGCCTTCTGGAGGTCATGGTGGGTCTGGCAGATGTGTGCTGGGAGCTGCTCTGCATCTGGAGCTGCATCTCAGTGTGCTCTGGAGTCTCAGCAGCTCAGCAGCTCCAGGTGTGTCTCTTGGCTGTGGGCAGGCAGCCTGAGGAGCTGTGGGAGGTGGATCAGGAGCTGAGCAGCTCTCCAGAGGTGATGCCTGCCAGGGGTTGCAGAATGGACATGTGAGGGGCTGCAGGCACATGGCTGATACCAGAGAGGTGTCTGCTGGGGAGGAGCTGCCCAGAGGTGACTCAGCTCATGGCAGAGACACCAGGCACATACTGGAGGTCTGAGGAGGCCACTGAGGGCTGGGACCCGAGGAGCTGCCTGCTGGGTGCCCTCTCTGCAGGCCCAGAGGCAGAGCTGGGTGTTGGTTATCACAGGGAGCACCTGGAGGTGATGCATTGCCAAGGACACTTCCAGGTGTCCCCTGGAGGCCAGGGGTGGTGGATGTCCAGGACTTCTGGGGACTTCTCTCCCTTTCACTGCCTCGTTTTGGCAGCCAGACCCAGGACACTGCCATGGCTGCACTGGTCCCTGCCAGCCCAGGTCCTGCCCAGCTGCCTCCCTGAAGGGCAGGTCCCTGGGAGATGAATGGGAGGTGATGCTGGCAGCTGCCCAGGTTGGGAGCTCACAACTCTGCCCTAGCTGCTGCCACCCAAGCCCCAGAGGCAAAGCACTTCCACCCTCCAGCCAGGGTTGGGATTGCCCTGGAGGAGGTGACAGCTGGAACCAGGCATGGGCATGGGCACCAGCACTGTGGGCTCACTGCTTTTCTCCTCCTCTTTTCTCCTTCCCAGACCCAGGTTGCTCTGCTGACCCCCAGTGAGAGCCTGTGCTGGGGATCTGCTGCCCTGCGGGAGCCAAAGAGGAGAGGAGAGGAGCCCAGAGCCCTGCAGGAGCCAAAGAGGAGAGGAGAGGAGCCCAGAGCCCTGCAGGAGCTGAAGAGGAGAGGAGAGGAGCCCAGAGCCCTGCAGGAGCCAAAGAGGAGAGGAGAGGAGCCCAGAGCCCTGCAGCCCCTGCAGGCAGGCTGGCAGCCAGCTCACCCCTGCCCACTGCAGCCCTCTCGGTTTGACCCCTCAGCATCTTTTCTTTGCTGCTCCTGCCTGGAGATGCTCAAACCTGCCCAGCCAAAACCCTGCTGGCCTGATCCAGCTCAGCCTTCAGCCCTGGGATGTTGCCACCCAGCAGGTCAAGGCAGGGAACCCTGCCCCTCTGCTCTGCCTCCACCTCTGCAGCCCCGCACCAGGAGGCCATGGAGCTGCTGGAGAGGCTCCAGAGAAGGCCACAAAGATGCTCAGAGGCTGCAGCACACTCTGGGGACTGGCTGAGGGGGTTGAGGCTGCTCAGCCTGGAAAAGAGAAGGCTCCAGGGAGACCTCAGNCAGGCTCCAGGGAGACTTCAGAGCAGCCTGCCAGTAGCTGAAGGGCTCCAGGGGAGCTGGGGAGGGACTTTGGACAAGAGCTGGGAGTGCCAGAGGAGGGGAATGGCTCTGAGCTGGGAGAGGAGCCTGAGAGTGGGGATGAGGAAGAGATTGTTGAGAGTGAGGGTGGGAAGAGCCTGGCACAGGCTGCCCAGGGAGGCTGTGGCTGACTCCTGCCTGGAGGTGCTCAAGGCCAGGCTGGATGAGGCCCTGAGCACCCTGGGCTGTGGGTCCCTGCCCATGGCAGGGGCTGGAGCTGGGTGAGCTTTGGGGTCCCTTCCAACTCAAGCTGCTCTAGGGGTTCCCCAGTGACACCACCAAAGGGCCTCTGCTTGTTTCTGCTGCTCATTTGCTCATTTTCTCTCCATATTAAATGTTTTCTTTCTTTGCTTCCCCAGGTGGTGATCTCTGCCCAGACCATCTGGCTTCTGGGGTGGCAGGAGGACACTTGCAGGGCAGTGGCTCCCCAGGCACCCCCAAACGGTGAGGCTGTGTTAATTAAGCAGTTACAGCTATTAATGGTTCAGTGAGACCCTGGGGAGTCTTTTTTTGGGGGAATTTCTGCTCCTCTCAGGTACACCCCAAAGCATTCTGAAGAAACTGAAGCCTGGGCACAAAGACTGCCTGGAGACAACTGCAGCTGGTGGCCAGTGCCAGGGCGAACCCAGGGCTCAGTGCTGAGCCTCTTTGATGTCTTTATGCATGACCTGGGTGAGGGCATCGAGGCTCCCTCAGCCAGTGTGCAGATGGCACCAGCTGGGTGGCTGTGCTGGAGGCTTGGAGGGGAGTCCCTGGGGCTTGCACAGCCAAGGGATTGTTCTGAGCCGCTTCAGGAGGAGGCTGAGACTTGCCCTGCCTCACTCCTGCCCTGCTGCTGTTCCCCTGCCAGGACTCCCTTTGGCACAGGTCACATCCAACACCTCTGCTGCTGTCCTCCGAACTGTGTCCCAGCTGCTGTCCCCAGGTGGTGTCCCCAGGGCTCAGTGCTGGGGCTGAGCCTCTCCAATGTCTTCAGTGGTCTGGACATGGGGACTGAGACAACCTCAGTCAGTCTGCAGATGGCACCGAGCTGGGAGGGATCTGGGGCAGGATCAGAGGCTCTGCAGAGGGAGCAGGCCAGGCTGGATGGGTGGGACAAAGCCAATGGGATGAGGTTCAACGAGGCCCAGGGCTGAGTCCTGCCCTTGGGGCACAACAGCCCCAGGAGGGCTCCAGGCTGGGGCAGAGTGGCTGGAAAGTGCCCAGCAGGAAAGGCCCTGGGGGTGCTGGGGGACAGCAGCTGAAGGGCAGCCAGGGGGTGCCCAGGTGGGCAAGAAGGGCAGCAGCAGCCTGGCCTGGCTCAGCAATGGTGTGGGCAGCAGCAGCAGGGCAGGGATTGTGCCCCTGGGCTGGGCACTGCTGAGGCTCTGTGCTGGCTTCAGTTGTGGGCCCTGAGTGCCAGAAGGACATTGAGGAGCTGGAGCAGGGCCAGAGAAGGGCCCCAAAGGTGGGGCAGGGTCTGGAGAAGAGGTGTGGGGAGGAGCAGCTGAGGGAGCTGGGGGTGTTGAGGCTGGAGCAGAGGAGGCTGAGAGGAGACCTCATTGCTCTCTGCAGCTCCCTGCAAGCAGCCTGCAGCCAGCTGGGGCTGGGCTCTGCTGCCAGGGAACAAGGGACAGGACAAGAGGCAATGGCCTTAAGGTGCCCCAGGGCAGGTCCAGTTTGGCCATGAGGAACAATTTCTTGCCCTCGAGGTTTACCAAGGCCTGGCCCAGGCTGCCCCGGGCAGCGCTGGAGTCTCCATTCCTGGAAGGTTTCAGATCTGTGTAGCTGTGGTGCTGAGGGCTGTGGGCTGGCAGTGCCCTGGCAGTGTTGGGTTCAGGGCAGGACTCAATGATCTGAGAGGCCTTTTCCAACCCCAACCCCTCCATGGTTCCCAGGGAGCTCCTTGCTGTCCTTGGTTTAGCTCCCAGCCTGCAGAGGCGCTTGCTTTAGGGCTCAGCTGTGGAAAAGACCTCGTCAGGAGCCCTGCAAGCTGCAGGCAGCCAGGGGGCACAGCTTTATTGTGCCCAACTGCCCTCAGACAGGGCTGCTCTTGCTGCAGGATCTGGTCACAGCAGCAGGATGTGGAGAAATGGTCCCCAGCTAAAAATAACTGAGCTCGAAATAAGGTCTGCATCACCCCAGGGGCTCTCAGCCCTTCCCTCAACCTCAGTGGCTAAAATTAGGGCCTGACAGAGTGACAGATGGGCTCAGCTGGTGCCAAACCTTGCCCACCCAGCCCGTGACAAAGAAAAGGAAACCCTCTGGGCTCCTAGAGGAGCAGAGGCAGCTGTGGGCACTGGCAGGAGAGATGCTCCCTGGCTTTGGGTCAGGGCCCTGAGGGGGTGCCTGATTTCCTCCCACATTGAGGGTATTTTGGGTGAGGGCATCTCAGGGCATCCCCCAAAGGCTTCCTGTGGTTCAGGGGGCAGCAGGGAAGCTTTTCTGTGAGTCTTCTGCTGAGTCTTGCCCCCTCTGGCAGCCTGCTTTGAAGAAGAGAGGCCAATAACTGCTGGAACCTTCCCCCTGGGCTGCCCTTGCAGCCCTGCCTGGTGCCCTCCCTCAGCCCAGGCACCCCAGGGGTGAGCCTGTGAGGGAGCTGCTGAAGGTCTCTTTGGTTTGGGTTTGCCCCTTCCTAATGAAGCTCCAGGCTGAGCTCACTCTGAGATGCCTCCTCTGGTGAGCCTTTGTGGAGACTTGGGACCACCATAAGGAGCTCTTTAGGGGAAGATCCTCTCTGCCTTGATGCTCTCTTTCCAAGCTGTATTTTGATCTGGTTTTGGGGAGACCTCAGCACCCTCTACAATCTCTGCAAGGAGGTTGGAGCCAGCTGGGGCTTGGTCTCTCCTCACATGCAGGACAGGAGGAAATGGCCTCAAGTTCTGCCAGAGGAGGGTCAAGTTTGGTATCAGGAACAGTTTCTTCCCAGCAAAGGTTCTCAGCCCAGGCTGCCCAGGGAGGTGGTGGAGCCCCCACCCCTGGGGGGTTTCAGAGCCCCATGGCCATGGTGCTGAGGGCCCTGCTTTAGTCACGGGGGCTCAGCAGCAGTGCTGGGGTTGGGAGCTCTGGGGGAGCAGTTGGGCTTGGTGATCCCAAAGGCCTCATCCAACCTCCACAGGTCTATGGTTTTGTGATCTGATCTGCCCAGCACTGGGGTGGAAGAGCTCAGTGCTCTTGGGCACTTTGGGTGGCAGGGGCTGAGCTGGTGGAGGGCACAAGCAGGTGCTGGGATGGAGCTCAGCCTGGCCTGGGCAGCATCTGCAGTAAGAAGACTCATGCCAGGGCATTGAGCCAGCCAGGCCGAGGTGCAGGCACCAGGCACTGGTGGTGCAGACAGACCTGATGCTGCGTGGGCTCCAAATCACCTCCTGGAGCCCAGGCTGCAGTGCTCCCATTCCTGGGGATGGATTTTATGCACCCCAAAGACATCTCAGGTGGTCCCCAGTGGCCTTCTCCCCATCCCCAGGCACCAAAGCATTGCAGCATTCCTGCTCCTGAGGCCCATCCAGACACAGAGGTGCAGCTCTGAGGCCAGGTCAGGCCTTGGGTCCTGTTGCAGATGGAGAGAGGGCCCCAAAGGGGCTTTGGGAAAGGCAGGTGAAGGATGCCCAATTGAGGCAATTGGTGCCTTGCCTCAGGCCTGGCATGACTCAGGGGCAAGCTGCTGCTTCCCTCCTGCCCCCTGGGGAGGATCCCAGCCTGGGGTGGGGGGAGGCAGAGCAGGAGGAGACTGCAGGAGAGATGCAAAGGCAGGTTGGGACCTCAGCTTGATCTGCCATCTGGGAAAGAGGGAAGCAGCTGGCTCCAGGGGGATTCCTTTCCCACACCCAAAGGGAACATTTGCAAGGCTGATGGCAGGATATAGCCAAAACAAGGCAGATTTAAGGGAGCAGAGAGGCTTATTGGGAGTACTCTGGCACTGCTCTGCTGCTGAGGCTGCCCCAGGGGAGGGGAAATCTTGGCTCACTTCCATGCACATCACAGAACCCCAGAACCCAGCATGGGGAGGGCTGGAAGGGAGCTCTGGGATCAGCCAGCCCAAGCCCTGCTCCAGCAGGGCACCCCCAGCAGCTTGCCCAGCAGCACAGTGCCCAGGGGGGTTGCAAGCTCTCCACACAAGCAGACTCCACAACCTCTCTGGGCAGCCTGCTCCAGGCCTCCAGCACCCTCACCCCAAACAACTTTCTCCTCCTCTTCACAGGCAGCCTCCTGCTGCCCACTGGCTGCCCCTTGCCCCTTGGCCTGCCCCTGGGCACCAGTGCCCAGAGCCTGGCCCCAGGCTCTTGCCCCCCACAGCTCCTTTAGCTCTTGCTCAGCACTCAGCAGATGCCCTCTGGGGCTGCTCTTGTGCAGGCTCTCAGCCCCAGGCCTCTCTCTCAGCCTTTGCTCCTCACACAGCTGCTCCAGGCCCCTCAGCAGCTTCCCAGCCCCCCCTGCACTCTCTCCAGCCCTTCCCTGCCTCTGCCCCTGGGCAGCACACAGCTGGAGCCAGCACTCCAGAGGTGGCCTCAGCAGGGCACAGCAGAGGGGCAGTAGAACCTCCCTCATGTTTCTGCAGCTGGCTGAGCTCTACTGGTGCCAGCCCAGCTCTGCAAGGCCACCAAGAGGAGGCTTCTGTGTGTTTTATCTCAGGCAGTTGCTCAGGACTGGGAGCTGTGCATGGAGCCTGTGGGCCTGGATCTGCAAAGCAGACTGCAGGGGAAGGTGTTCCTGGAGGGCAGGGCTGGGGGAGGCTATGAGCTGCCTGATGTGCACAGAGCAACAGAAGGGTTTGGGATGGAAGAGAGCCCTAAAGTCACAGACTCCAGACCCAGCACTGCCAGGGCACCACCGGCCATGGCCCTCAGCACTGCAGCTGCACTGAGTTTCAGTCCCTCCAGAACAGGAACTCCAGCACTGCTCTGGGCAGCCTGGGCCAGGTCTTGACAACCTTTTCCATGAAGAAATTTTTCCTCTTGTCCAACCTAAACCTGCCCTGGGGCAACCTGAGGCCATTGCCTCTTGTCCTGTCCCTTGTTCCCTGGCAGCAGAGCCCAGCCCCAGCTGGCTGCAGGCTGCTTGCAGGGAGCTGCAGAGAGCAATGAGGTCTCCTCTCAGCCTCCTCTGCTCCAGCCTCAACACCCCCAGCTCCCTCAGCTGCTCCTCCCCACACCTCTTCTCCAGACCCTGCCCCACCTTTGGGGCCCTTCTCTGGCCCTGCTCCAGCTCCTCAATGTCCACCTTGGGGTAAGGGCCCCCAGATGAAGCCAGCACTGCAGGGGTGGCCTCAGCAGTGCTGAGCACAGGCTGCTGCTGTCCCTGCTCACTGCAGAGGACAGGACCAAGTGGCCTTCTAAGGTCCCTTCCAACNTGCTGCTGTCCCTGCTCACTGCAGAG
>VWYK01123122.1:0-12974 GCA_013399775.1 Semnornis frantzii
AATGGAGTTGATGTTTTTGAGAGTATCTAAACACAGAAGTTCACAGGCAAATGTACTAATTTCAAGTCAAATAGACATACTTGCAAGTATAAAGTTGCTCAGATGAATTTTTGCAATTAAAACANGTAAAGAACTCCTGGAGTTTCATTCCTATTTTTATTAGGTCTGGTGTAGTCGATCTTGAAATCATCACTTGGAAGATATCCCATTTCAAGTCCCCATGGACAAATATCTCACTAGATATTAAAAATAAGAAGAACATTACCAATTAATCTATTTCCTACTCACAACAACAATTAAAAAAACCACAAAACAACCATGAACCTTTTGCTTTCTATTAGACACACTTCTAGATGGGAAAACACATAGGTAGAATTCGATCTTATCTAACATTTAAACATGCATTTAAAACACAAGAAGTAGTTTACCTTTTATCAGACATGCTCGAGTCCAAAGCATTATACAGATTAATTTTCCATTCATCCTGTAGTTTAAGGTCAGCATTACTGAAGATCCCCATTAGGATACTGGATCCCATATAATCAACACGAGCTTCAGTGGAACCCATGGTGATTTGTATTTTGTGACTGGGCTGTTGGTTTGGGTGCTCAGAAATATGAGCTGAAATAGAACCAAAGCAATATTGAAATATAGAAATAAGAAAATATTTTTTTCCAGTGGTATCAGCTTTATGCTATCCACATATTACAGAAAAGCTGAGACAGAACCAGTTTATTCCAAAGGCATGGGGATGTCACAGCTCTGTGGTGCTCTCAACACCCAGCTTCTCTCCAAAGCAAAGCAGTTTTGCTTTTCCCAGACTGTAAACTCTTGTGAAATTCTAGAAGACACTGAATATCTGTCAAATCATTCAGCTGCCATCTGCCCAGACAGCTGAAGGGGGTTGGAGAGTTGCACAATGAAGTAATGCAATTTTAGAGCAACCCTGAGCTTAAAATCAGCTCCTGATCAGAGGCTATCCCTTCAGTTCAAAGTGTGCTTCATAATCAGAATGTACAAGTAAAACTCCAAAGTTCTGTACACTAGCAGGTTCACAAAGTGTGGTACTCCTTATATTCTTCAGTTTTTCACTGAGAGCTTTCCAACTTACCCACCATCTCCAGGGTATTAACATCTATGGTACCACCAACAACACCTCCTCTGGAGTCCAGCTGTGACCTTCCCAAGCCAACAGACATGCTAATTTCCCGGTCTCTGCTACTCCCCACAGACAGACGACCTTGGCTTTTCAAACCACTGGTGGTCCACCTAGAGAATAGAGGTGAAAGTAGACACCAGTTTGCCAGGTTGTCAAAAGAGAAACTAAAAATTATTTATATCTGTTTATTAGGCCATATGTGACTTCAGGGTCAAGCAGCTACCACTACACTTGAGGGGCTTCACCACTCCAAACTGATAAAGTTTGGCTTTTAAAGCTATAAAACAAGAGGCTGTTAGTAATCTGTGGGGAAAATGTGGGGTTTTTTTGTCCCCAAAACAACACCATCTGTTAAAACATGCTTGATCTTGTCTTACACTTACGTAGTATTGCCCATAACATTGCTCATATTCATTTGAACATTTAACTGTTTGAGGTTCATAGCAAATACAACCAGTGTCTCCCACGGTGTTCCTTGCTGGCTTCCAGCTTTACTGGACTTATTAAATGGAGTTGATGTTTTTGAGAGAGTATCTAAACAAAATAAGTAGACAAAAAAAAATTAATTATTCCACATGCTAGGAAAAAAAATCTGGCAGAATGTTATCTACTGCATGTATCATTAAATAGTAGACTAAGACCATAACTAAGCAGCACCAAAGAACTACGAGTGAGGATAAATTAGACTTAGAGGATTTGCAATGTGTTGTTTTTGTTCTCATAGAATTCAGTAATTTTTCAATTTATTTTTACCAGTATCTTCAAGATAATTTTTTGCATTAGCAGGTAGTCACACAAGAGCATTTTTTAAATTATTGAGCTATTTAAAAATAGCAGTGTATTCAGAAAATTAATTATTAGTATTAGAATAATCAGCTAGCAGTGATCTGTGCAAGCACCAAGTCAGAATCTTAACTCTCAGGATTTTCCTCTCACAAAAATCCTGGCAATACTCTTACAAGTCAATGCAAAATTGCATTTCATATCAACAAGGCACTCTACCACCCATAAATCCTTCTCCACCTGTGCTTTCTCCTAAAAACTTTTCATATATAACATCATGCTTGCATTTTAACAGACAAAATACCTGTCCTTTCTTCTCACATTTTTCCTAGATAAGAATAAGCACACTTCTAAATCTCCTGTATCTAATGCCATAAATACTCCACACAGCACTGCTACACCGCTACTAAATACAATATTTGCAGGAGAAGAAATTTAAACCTACTTTCTTATACAGAAGCTACCCTTGTTTAGATCTGTTAGTATGAGTCCAAAGATGAAATGTCATCACCTTTGAGCTGTGATACTGACCCTCTGCTCAAGAGCCTGGTTATTGCTTGGATGAGAACAGAGAGCCAAGAAGATGACAAAGCTATCAAATCAATATGTACAACTGCCCTGATCCCAGCTAAGCAGTTCCTACTTTAGTAAAGAAATCACATGTTTATAGAAAGTATGTTAACTAACTACCCTGTAATTCATCCTATTCAGATACCTTCCTCTCTCTCTCTGCCACTGACTCCACCCCCAAGGTGCAATGAAGAAGACTATTTTATGGTTGCTTCCTACAAAGAGTAAGGAGACAACTCTTTCATTCAACTCATGAAAATACTTCAAAAAACCTGGGAAAATCCTTGTCCACTAACCTCTCTGTGGCACTGAAGAGTCAGAGACACTCCTGGATCTTGTAACAGCTGGAGACTTCAAGCTATGAGATGCTGTCCCTGGGGACATACTGTTGCTTGCGTTATGCTCACCAAACACATTAGGTGACTGTGCCATGTGTGTAAAGGAAGCAGACTGGCAGGGCTGCTCCCATGTTCTGCAGTAAGCTTTCCGCGATGACTCAGGTGAAAGGTGCTGGCTTACCCCTTCGATTGAATCTGGTGTTCCAGGACCCGATGCTACTAGAAAAAGCAAGCAGCACATGAAAGACAAAACAATGATTTCATTTGTGTTTAACAACATCCTCTACAAAGGATTTGCAGAGTATCAAGAATATATTTTCTTTATTGCAACTAAAGGTTTTCTACTGCCTTCATTAAGACCTCAAAATAATTCAGTGACCTATTTTAGAAATTTTCCATTTCTCCTTTCTAGAATTTTCTATCATATTTATTTGACTGCTTGTGGAGTAAAGTATAACACATTTGCATCTAATCACGTGCAGAGCAATTCACGGGTAATAAATGCTTATAATATTCCTGCTCTAATCCCTTTGTACAAGAAGCAGCAGTATCTTACCTGGCAGATTTATTGTCTGATCACCCAGGAAAAGGCGCCTAGCAATGCTTCTCCTGTACCAAGCCCTTGGGAAGGCCAGAATTTCGCTGAGTCGGCGCATATCATATTTGAAAGAAGCAGATCCTATATCACAGACAGCTGAAAGAAAAAAAAATATTTACACATAGCTGTAAGCTCTCAAGAGTAACAAAATTTGACTACACACTATGAATAGATGGCTCGCATACAACATCTTAAAAAACTGCTGAGGGGAGAAGTCTACCACTGGAACAGCAGCTCTAGTTAGCTGAACTGATGGAATTGAAATGCAGCAAGCATTTACCAGATATGTTTATCAGTGTAGTATCGATCTTGCTGGTGGCTTTGCTCACAGTTTGACTCTCAAAAAAGGAGGAACCTCCTGACCGCCTTATCCGTGACAGGCTGACCTTGACAAACTCAAGGTTAATGCTCAAAGAATCCTTCCGGCCAGTGACTGATGTTGGCTCCTCATCTACATTACCTAGAAGCAGAAAGGAAAAAGCTTCATCTCCTCTGGCATTTTCCACCCTCCAGTTCAGAAAACCATATCCAAGTTGAACTGTGTTCATTAAAGCAATGAAAAAACTTCTTCTGTACCTAAGGCTCCTGACCCAGGGGTTAGAACAGTAACAGCGGATTTCTGTTTTCCAGCTCCATAAGGATGGAACACATAAAGGGAGAAGTCTGACATGCAGGCAGTGAAGCTCAGGCCTGAGGAGCTGCTGCTTGACGTCGTCAGATCTGACTGACTGCTGCTGTGCCGTGTCCTGCCAAGAGGGCTGCCTAGTCCGGGTGAGGAACCTGAAGTCAAAGAAGTTCTGGTCAAAACTTAGTTTTAGTACAAATGTGTTCTCAAATGTGAAATACTGACTCTTAACTGCAATATTAATCAGACCAACATGTACCTTCAAGAGTCTGTGTACTGATCCTAGCCTTTCTATGAGATAAGTGAATTCACTTAACCAGTGCAAGAACAACTTCAACATACCTCCTCTGTGTGCAAGCTTTTATGGCAAACTGAAACACCATGAAGAAATTCTACTCAACTCACTAACACATAAAAGTCTTTAGCCTTAAGGTGTGTAAAACCTTATCTTCTGGTCTGATTATAGACAAGAGAACACTATATTAAATGAGTTCCATGCTGTACATAATCTAAACATTCATATACATACCACCTGGTGCTCCGGATTTACTAATGGAATTCTTTGAGCTGCTCTGTGAAGTATTGCCACCAACCGGCACATTTTCTGATGGGTACGTTGTGCCTAATGTTTCCAGTTCTCCTCGGTTTGAAGAGAAAACAAGATCCAGGGAAGGCAGCTTCAGCATGCATTCAACTCTGGATACTGGCAAACAACTGAACTTGATTTGAGAGGGCTAAAAGGCAGAAAGAAAATAATGCATTCCATCAACAACGAGGAAATTCTTATGAACATCCCAAATTTGGCTTGTAAAGGGCTACATATTTGTTTTTAAAATCCAAGCAAATCACAGCTTTTTCAGACTGGTTTTATAATTTGTAAGGTAACACTATACAAGTTTATACAGATATATTAACTTCAGGGAAGCTTGCCAACACTGTTTTTAAAACTTAATAAATACAGGAAACCTGGATGCAGCAGAGAGCATGCACATTCCCACACTTCCACATCGCATGAGAAAAATGTAATTCTTGTTTTTGTCCTTTTGTAAACAGTGGCTAGGCATTCTAGTTATGAAAGGCATTTTCAAGCAAGGGACAAGAATGAAGTAATAATTAGAAATGCTCAAAACTTTTGTGACTTCTCCAAACAGCTCATTTCTTTGGCCTTCAAGTGACTAAAATACATCATAACTTCTGGTGACATCTATTTTATTATCACACTAGACATTGATAGTTCAGAAAAAACACTTTAAAGATGTTAAAAATAACATTTTTTTATTTTTCAAAAAGCAAACTTAGAAACATAGATCATCTGAAGGGCTATGACTGAAGTTACTTACTACACTGAACATGGAGTTAAAACCTCACCTGAACTCGTACATAAACCACCACATCTACTGGGAAGGATGAATATGCTGATGTCGAGGATGATACTAATGATGTTGTAGACTCTTCTAAGGGGTCTTGTATATCAAACTGCCCCATATCTTCATCCTGTGAACTAACAGCTTTTAACAAGTACAGGAATTCATTAGAGAGTGGAATTTAACTGGAGCTCAACACCACCAGAAGACAAAACAGAAGAGAATATAAATCTGCAACTGACCTGTGTAATTCCTTTCAATGGGTGTAATTGGAATGGTTTCAAGAGCTTTCTCTAGGAAGTCCAGCAGGCATGGGCTAATCACCATCTCCTCTGGCAATGACTGGAGTGCTACCCATGCATACAGTTTAGCCGTTTTCACTCCACCACTTCCTTTCCCTTTGGCTGCAACATTTAAAGAGAAGTTTGTCTTATGTAGTACCATTTAACCATAACTGATAAACAATAGAAGATACTTCATAACTCACAGCTGTTTTCTCCAATTCCCTGTATAATAATCTGAAAAGGCATAAATCAGATTGGTTAGAGCTGCAAGTTTTAACTAAGAAAACCATGAAAAAGCAAGTCCATTGCATCCATTCTTAACTGCTTCACTCAAGTCAGACTCATACAGTTCTTCTCCGTATACGTGATGCAAAGTAACTGCAGCTGTCTGGAAATGAAACTGGAGTTAGGAAAAAGAAATACAATAACCTAGGAAGAAAGTAATTTTCAACTGAGAAAATACATCACAGAATTAAAACTGAAGATGGCAGGACTCATTGTATTTAAACAAAGACTAACTAAAGATCCTAAAGCAGTGTTTTTAAAAGCTCTGAGGCAGCTAGAGTATGAAGTAATAAAAAGACTGTCCAAGAACCATAGAGTGGTTTGGGTTAGACAGGACCTTCAAAAAAAAAGTCATCTAGTCCAAATACCCTGCAGTAAGCAGAGGCATCATCAACTAGATAAGGTTGCTCAGAGCAATCCCTATCCAACCTAACCTTGAATGTTTCCAGGGATGGGGCATCTACCACTTCTTTGGACAACCTGGGTCAGTGTTTAACCATAGTCATTGTAAAAAATTTTTGCCTTACATCTAGGTTAAATCTTGCTGCCCTCAAAACCTGTGGAAGAGGCTAGCACTTGGATCTGTGCTCACCGAAGCATAAATATATGCACAGAGCTGTTAGTACCAGCCTCTCTAAAGTACTAGTGGAATGAAGAGGTACATAAAGATATTGATTTTAATTCTCCCAGAAAAATAGAAGCATTAACTAAATGACTAAAATAGATCTTAAAAATCTTTCTCTTTGCTAAAGAAAACAAGAACCAAACTTTCATTCTATGCAAACTGTTCTGCTTCTAATTAGATTGTCCTATCTTGCTCTTACTGGAGACCAATGACAGTAAGACAAGATTTTTCTTTCCAAATGAACAGCAATAGAGAAAATTAATGTAAGCAACAATAAATGCATTTCAATACGATTCAGAATGAATAAATAATTATAGAAGTACAATACAGTAATTGCTATGGCTAACTTGGGGACACATTTATGTCATCATTCAAGTACTATTTCCACAAGCCCCACACCAAATGTAAAGCAAAGACTGGAAAGACAATCTGAAAATACAGAATGAAACTGAAGAAAAGTAGTATAAGCCTACATTATACAACATGTGGTAATCATAAAGAGAATGAATGCTTAAGCAAGTCAGAGCTAATGGTGCAACAGCATGGATAATTGAGGAGGGTGTCCCCATTTCACTGTTCTCTCCTAACATCTCTGTTGGGTTTATTTGATTAAAAAAAACCCCAAAACAAAAAAACAAACAACTCCCCTTTTTTTTTTATTAATTTTGTCTGCTCAAATTTTGACAACATTTTGACTTTTTAAAATGCTATTCAGATGCCAATGGAGAGAAGAGTGAATGTCTCAGAAGTTGGTGCAATCTACATAGCACTAGATCTGACATGCTGTAACAAGAGATTCCTGCTTGTAAACAGGAATCATTTGAGATATCACAAAACTTTTACAACTAGTGTTAGTCAAATCATGATTATTTTAGGGAATTTTGAAGACACTGGCCTGACATTTTGATTAATCTAATGTCTAAACACCTGCTTCTTCAGTACTCCAAGAAATAACCCAGTTCCAGAGAGCAATAATTTACACATTACTTGTGTGGCAGAAGGCACTTAAAAGTTGAAATAATTGTTTCAAGAACATAATATATGGAATCAAGGCTTCATCTGATTTTTATTTTTTTTTTTTTGGATTGTGAATAACGAAGCAGTCAGCATTCACTTTTCATACAGAGGGCAGTGAAAGGCCATCACTGGAATACGATGACTATGGCAGAAATATTATTCAGCGGCTGGCAAGAGATTTGTAGACATGCAGCTTTATGAACCGCATTCATGCTTCTGGGGCCAGGTTTTTGCATCCAAAGTTAAGACTTGGTAATCCAGTGCTTCAGGTTATGTGCAGACAGATCTAAAGCTAGTAGATTACACAAAGGAAAGAGATCTCCATGACAATTTTAGAAGGTTATTGTCTATAAGTACCTGATGGGATGGGTGGGGGTTGGGGAGGAAGTAAGGTGTTAGCCTTGCTGTGGATAGTGCTAGATAAAGGAGGAGATGTGGCAGTATCTTTCATACCATACAGCTTGGACTCTTTGGAAAGGGTTCTTGGCAAAGAAGATCCTCGAGAAGTATTTGGCGATTCAGTCTTTAAAGTCTTAGAATTGTAGTGCAACTGGGAAGCAAGGAAAGATCCATTTACTTCATGCAACTAGCTCCATTTCTATATAGTTTATAGACTACAGATCCAGCTGTAAAATTAGATCTATTATCTATAGATTACAAATTAATGTATTTTACTGGGATATACAAAAAATGGTTATAAAATGGAAGGGGATTTACAGTTTGACAGTTTTACAGAAGATTGCCTCAGAACTGTTCAATATGGAGACTGCTATATTAAGCAACACAGAAATCACAGCAAGAGAGCTTTATGTGGTAGTAGGTCAACTACTAATCTGCCCTTTCCATGAATTACCAACAGTGAACAGATCTATATATTCAAACCAAATGTCTCATTTTAGACAACAAAATGTTTATGGAAGTGATTTCATTACATAATATCACATACGCTGTTTGTTATAGAGGGTCACTTGACACAATTCTACTTATGATGAACTTTTGATATGAGCTTTGCATCTATCCCTCCCATAAGTACTCAAAAGATATTTTTTCAAGGTGCTCATATATATCCACTCATACATACTGTAACAGTGTATTTGAAATCATATTTGAGCAAAGAGTAAGTGGTTCTCTGCTGATTCACATGTTCTTTTTACCTTTACATCCACCCCAGGAATATAAAACACTGTTGTTTCCACATCACTAGATTTTGTCTGGAGAGATGATGGCACTTTTTTGCCTGCGAGTAAGTGAGTGGTGGATGCGTAATTAGTCTGAAATTTCTTCTTTTTTGAAGGAGACTCTTGATCCAAACTTCTGGAACTCCGATCATAGCTCCTAAAATAAATACCCTGATTGTTATTGAAACAAACTCAATACTCGTATTAATAACAGCAAATTTTCTAGCAGTAAGACATCTAGAGATCTCTAAGCCAAATCTGTAATACCAACTACAAAAGGAAGCATTTCAGTCTGGACTTGACTGTTTGGTTTTTTTTCTGTGAACTCCACTCCCTTTTTGTCTACCTGGTCCTCTTCCATCATTTTCATTATGTGATTATTTCAGGCAGTAAAATCTATGATGCTATTCCTGTGTGATCAGAAAAACACCTTCCAGTGTTCTCTCTCCAACAGTCAAGTTCATGTACATAACCCAACGTGATCTGTGAAAACACTTCGATACAGACAAAACACTGATCAGTTTTCCTTCTCTGCTGTAAATCCTGCCTTCACATAAAATTCTTAAGGGATTCTTTTTCCTTTTGTATCAATTATTAGAAAAAACCTCTTGGAAAGAGAAACTGAATTACTTCTTATTACAGATTTCCTATGTGCACCTCTCTGTAAGAAATCATTTCTCATTTGTTCATATTTCTTATAATTGAGCTAAAACAAGTAAATCTCATTCCTTATTCTATACTTACTATGAATTACCTTTGTTTACAACTAAGTTTCCTATAATTAATTGTATTTATTCACAAATGTTTCTTTAAATGAATTACAACATGAACATATTATTAATAACTTATCACAGTTTAAAAAGTCATGTAAAAGCTGCTGTAGATCCCCATCAAATGCACATGGAATGCAAAACTGAGGATAAGCTCAAAGTTCAGTAGGATCAGGACTTCTGTTGTCTCAGATAATTTACAAATGCATTTTATTCAGCAAGTTCCTTAATGTCAGCATGCTTTTACACTCAGAAAATAATTCAAGTCCTCAGAGGTCATAAGAAAACTCCCTACGCCACACTTGGCCATAACGACTGGAACTGATGGTGATGCTCTGAAGCAGTAATAACTGCTACAAATAAAGTCATGGTAACAAATTAATCTTCCATCCTTTTCAAACAGCGTTGTTAATTATTGCAGATGTTACTGTGACTTCATGACAGAAATATCAGCTGAAGCAGAACAAGCTACTCACACCCTCTCCTTCGTAAAGCAACTAAGCAGCACACTTCTTACCTCCGTAAACTGATGTCATCGTGCTCTTGCTGAAGCATTGTAGGGTGCAGCACACATTTTCCACAATCAATTTCAACCCTGATATCAAGTTCAAAGTCAATATTTCTCTCCGTGGTGGTGCCAGTCACACTTCTGTTGGTAGGTGTTGTTGGCCAGCGCTCAGTGAAGAGCTGGTGGACAGCAGCAAAGCCTGTCGCTTTCTTGCGGGAGGTGCTCCTGCACAGGCACAATTGTGGGTTAGGTATTAGAAAGGCCTTGACCTCAGCAGATGGAAGGAAGCATTCTGAGACTACATCCACACTCAGAATCTTTTAACAGCTTTCATGGAAAACACCTTCTGTGATCCACAGCAATGCGGTGATCCATCTTCCACTTAACACACAGCACAGAGCTAAGCATCCTTTTTTAGCACAGAATACAACAAAGAACTAAGCCTTTCTTAAATGCTCCGTCAAGAACAGAAATGACAAGGGTATACAATAACTTTCTTATTTGTAAATAATTATGTATTTACATGCACTTTGTGGAGGTATAATCACTGGATAAACGAGAAATTATGCTGCATTTGACAGTGCTGTCATTTGACACCATTTAGGTGTGCCCCATGACTTAAAAAACTCACTTTCGAGGTTCTTTTATTCTGTTACAAGCCCTGAAATTTCTAACCCTTGCCTCCTTTTTGGATCAGAAATCCTTCTTCCTTCACAGCCACCTCTGCTGAACACAACCTCCTCTGCCTTCCATATAAATACTTAAGGCAAAATTCAACCCTTCATCAGTAAAAGCATTTTGAAGTCAGTATTTAAATCCTATTCTCATAATTTCTGTGTACTCCCTGAGAACCATTACTTACGGTGGTTTCCTATAAAAATATGCCCTCTCTCTTTCATGGTCCTCCTCCTTCTCAGAGTCCTCACTGCTTGACGATAAGCTGTCATCCCGGCGTCCTTCTTCAGGCTGGAAGGGAATGCCGGGTGAGAAGACTACTGGAGTTTTGGGTGAACCAAATACTGAGCATGAGCCTTCACTAGTAGATGAGTAATGGGAGGGACCATCAATAGTTACAGACAAAAGGTCCATTTCTGTCTCCTCTGGAAACTGATTATAGAAAGACAAAAAGATATTAAATTTCCACAGATACAATTTCCACCTAGAATGCATTAGATAGATAGATAGATCTGGAAATTAAAAAAAGCAAGAGCACTATGAGAAACTCTGACTCCCAAGCTCCTCGCAACACAGAGACAGCAGGTGGAGAAAGTGCAAGACAGATGACAAGAAAGAAAGAAAGAAAAGCTTGGTGGGCAGACATTTGCCATTGCCTAGTGATTGAGTTCAGTCTGTTAGCTAAATATGAATCATGCTCTGACCAACCGACACCATCAGAAGGAATGGAAATGTTTCATTTAAACTTAAAATATAATTTGAAAGAAAAGAACAAAAGACAGCAAAAATCATCATAAACCTTGTAGAGGGGTGAGGTCCCCAGGGGAGTTAGTGAGGCGCACATGCAGACGCTAACACAGAATGTACAGCACCAATCTGCAGTTCTGGGCACCACGTGTGCTTGAACACAAACCACCTTCAGGCCAAATTTCCAAAAGGGACCTCCTGTTTCTCACATAAAGCACACCACAAGCACCATACAAGCAATTTTCAAACAAACTTCTTAAAATGCCTGTGACAATTACCTAGACTTGTTAGCTTAACAGCAGCACTACCCACACAGTGTTACTGTAGAGCTATACGGTTGTCATCTGCACATTCAAAACGGAGCTCTGTTCTAACAGAGAGCATTGTAATGCCACTAAAATATAAATGGGTTTTAATATCCAACATCTGATACCTCTAAGTGTTTGATAGGATTTTGCTATGCCAAAACTTAAGCTAATAGGGCTTACACATAACCACAACAAAAAGGCAGGACAGATTTTAAATATATTTCTATGTTTCGTGTCCACCTTTCTCTCAGAAATCAGAATTATTTCCTGGGAGCAGGAGGTGAGTTGCAAGAGAGCAAAAGTATGTTACTATCTCTTGAGTTTTGAGGGGTTGTCTGTTTTTGTTTGTTTGAGTTTTTGTGTTGATGGTGGTTTGTGTTTTGGTGGTGGTGGTTTTGGTTTTACTTGTTTGATTTTGGTTGCTATGGGGATTTTGGTTGGTTGGTTTGTTTGAGGTTTGTTTTGTTTCAGGGGGAAAAAAAAATAAATAAAAATATATTTGCTAGTGATTTTCCCTGCACTTGTTTTTTTAAAACATTTAAAGAACTCCAGCGTTTTTTCTCTGGCTATTAAGTTTCAGTACATACCCTACTCAGCATTAGTTGAAAATATTCCAGTTAACTACAGGAGTTCCAACAGAAATAGAAGTGTGAGAAGATGTCCTTCCCCCTAGCAATTATTTTGTACTGGTGTTAGTGCTTGCAGTCTTGGAACACAATGTAACAGATGAAGGCACACACTAAGGTTTTCTTCTAAAGCACATATCAAGGCTAGACTTCCATCACATCAGCCTTGAATGCTCTTCATAAATATACAAACAAAATTCCAGTAATTGATTTTACAAAAACTAGCAAGTTTTAGGTTTACACAGGTGCGTGGAAGCACTGTGCACAGCTCATAAAAAAAACCCAAAGCCCAACACAGAAAAAACCAGCCCTGTACTTCTGCTTGCTTGACTTACTCAAATTTAAATATTTCCAAATTTGATATACATTCTGTTTAGCTAAGTGCAAGAGAGATGAAACATTGAGAAGCAGCTGCCTGTGAGATAAATTAGTTGTCTGGCAAAGAATACTTGTTTCTTCTCAGAAATACCTGAAAATACCCTTCCCCTGGACAGTTGGATTGTGCAATCCCCAA
>VWYK01123126.1:0-20318 GCA_013399775.1 Semnornis frantzii
TTTTTTTTTATTATTATTTTCTTTTAAGAGACAAAAAATTCTCCTCTGTATGTAAAAGCAAGAAAAAATCTAGTGAATATCTGTCCAGTAATGCCCCTGGGCTGTGTAAGTGTGACAGGAATGGGGAAAAGAGCTCTCTGGAGAGTGTGGTGAAAGGAACAAAGCAAAACCTTTTTGCTGGGCTGGGGGTTTGGCTGCTGGGCTGAAGAGGGGCATTGTTGGAGGACACACACCTGCTCTAGCATCTTCTTTGGCTTGGAGCAGGCAGGTTTGTTGAATGCTCTAATTGCTGGTAGGCATGAAAGGATTGCCTAGAAGATTGCTTCCTAGGCTGTCCTTTGATGTTTCCTATAATTTGGAAGTGAAGATTTCTTTTCCTTTATCCATCTTGCTAATAGGTGAGAATAAAAATCTCCTTTCTGCTTTCATTCCAGAAGGTATCAGGGCACAGTCTGACCAATTAGCTGTACCAGGGGCCAAAAGACTCCTTTTATCTGTTGGAAAGGCTTGTAAAACACAAACATGCTCATCACAGTCCACGCTGCTGAAGTGCTGTTAGCCATATGCTCGTTCCTGCAGGGCTCTCTGGGCTCTGCTGTGGGCAGTGGGCTTGTCAAGTGCCCTGCAGCTGGGGCTAGGAGTCTTCAATGCAGTCCCTTTCCTGCGTGTTGTGAGTCTTGGACTATAGTGAGAACAAGTCCTTTGCTTGATTGCAGTTATAAGGAACAAGTCTACTGCACAGCCTGAGTTTTGCCTTGTTCCCCTGCAAAGTTTGGTGAGCAGACTGCTGCACTGAGGCCTGAGGTTTTGGAGATCCTGCTTTTACAAATGACTTGTGTTGTGATAAACTGCAGCTGTGCCTGGAGCGACAGGCAGTACAGTTCTGTTTGCCAGAGTTTTCAAATCAAGAGAGTCAAAGAAAAGCCTCTAAGTTAAATAAGTTTTTGCTTGATTCACTTCAGGAATGCCTGGCTGAAAGAAATGGTGATGCACTCCTTTAGCCCACAGGAACAGTCACTGAACACTTTTCCCTTGTGCAGATGGATTGCTGCAAACACACCTGGAAGTACCAGAATATCTAAAAATCACAGCATATCAGGGGTTGGAAGGGACCTCCAGAGATCATCCAGTCCAACCCCCCTGCCAGAGAAGGCTTCCAGGAGACCTTGGAGTGGCCTTCCAGAAACTGAAGGGGGCTACAGGAAGGCTGGGGAGGGACTATTGCCAAGGTCTGGGAATGGCAGGCCAAGGGGCAATGGGTTTGAACTGGCAGAGGGGTGATTGAAAATGGATGTTAGGAGGAAGTTGTTTGCAGTGAGGGTGGTGAGACACTGGCACAGGTGGCCCTGGGAGGTTGTGGAGCACAGAATGTGATCAAAGATCACTGAAAGTGTTCAAGGCCAGGTTGGAGGAGGCCTTGAGTGACCTGTACTAGTGGGAAGTGTCCCTGCCTATGGCAGAGGATTGGAACCAAGTGATCCTTGAAGTCCCTTCCAACCTTACCATTGTATGACCACCCAGGGCAGGTCACACAGGAACACTCTCAGGCGGGTTTGAAAAGCGTCCAGAGAAGGAGACTCCACAACCTCTCTGGGTAACCTGCTCTCTCACCCTCACCATCAACAAGTGTTGTCTCATGTTGAGGTGGCACCTCCTGTGTTCCAGCTTGTACCTGTTGCTCCTTGTCACTGTGGGCACCACCAAAAAGAGCCTGGCACCTTCCTCTTGGCACCCACTCCTCTGTAGACATTGATCAGGTCTCCTCTCAGCCTCCTCCAGACTAACCAGCCACAGGTATTTCAGTCTCTTCCTAGCAGAGATGTTCAAGTCCCTTCATCATCCTCATAGTCTCCACTGGACTCTCTCCAGCAGATCCCTTGAGCTGGGGAACCCCAGACTGGGCACAGTATTCCAGCTGTGGTCTCAGCAGAACAGATACTGCCTAAAAGACACTTGATGATGATCTTTCATTTGGAAGTGGCCTTCTCAACTTTGGTCTCCAAGTCAGTGCCTCCAGGACTGTCTGTAAGCCATGGAGGAGGAACTGGATGAGTCTGTCAGTTTGGTGTGGCTCTGGTGGCCAGACCCAGGCAGAAACTGTCCTTGGACATAGCCCTGCAGACACTTCTGCAGCCATCGCTTGGACAGGGAACAGCTCTCCCTGGACTCTGCTCTTAGCTCTGTTCTAATTCAGTCTGGTGAAAAGAGGCAGAGAATAACCGCAGGTTTTGTACTGGGTAGACATCCAATTGTGGCTTTTGTCTCTGCCTTCTTGGGCCTTTTTTGCTTTTGTCCTGTTTTTAATTCCCTTTTTTGTCGTCTTTTGGTCTTTTTTTGGGCCTCTGGCGCTGGGCCTCTGTTGGGCCTCTGGCGCTGGGCCTCTGTTGGACCTCTGTTTTATTTTCCTCCTTGATGGCTGTTGGTGACATCACTTCAGTGTGTCTGTGCATGCAGTCTCAGTTTTGTACGAAGAGTTCAGAGCTCCATCAGAAATTGTACTTTAAAAAAGAAGGAAATGAAACATGTGAGATGAAACTGATATGATTTGGGGTTTAGTTTTATGCAGACAAAGCTTCAGGAAGTTCAAGGCTTGCCCTGAGCTGTAGTCCATCAATCAAACTCTTGCTAAGAGTAATGCTGGTAATCAGAAACCCCCAAAAGGTGTGAGATACAAGAGCGTAAGTCTTAATGATCCTGACCCATAACTGTGTTTGTTTTTGTGTTTAATTTCCTGGATAAAGCATCGAGGGGTAGATGAAGAGGGGGGGGAAATATTTCTTGGAAGTTTAGTTAATTAGTATGGTGTCTTTCAAAGCTAAACTAGTTCAGCACCCCCCAGCTGTGCCTCCTCTCATAAGCTGGCTGGTGTAGCTATATACCATGTTCTACAGGGACTGCTTTTAACTTGGTGCTGATGTTTGTATAAAATATATATGTGATTGCTTTTTAAAGAAGAACTGGTCACAACCTTTTAAAGAAGAACTTACTCTGCCCTGGTGAGGCCCCATCTTGAGTACTGTCTTCAGTTTTGGGCTCCCCAGTTGAAGAGGGACAGGGATTTGCTAGAGAGGGTCCAGTGGAGGGCTATGAGGACGATGAGGGAACTGGAGCACTGCCTGGTGAGGAGAGGCTGAGGGACCTGAGGCTGCTTAGTCTGGAGAACTGAGAGGGGATTTAATCAATGTTTATCAATATCCGAGGGCTGAGGGTCAAAAGGGGGGACACAGGCTCTGCTCACTGCTGCCTGGGATAGGACAAGGAGCAATGGGTGGAAGCTGCAGCACAGGAGGTTCCAGCTCAACACAAGGGGCAACTTCTGTACTGTAAGGGTCCCAGAGCACTGGCACAGGCTGTCCAGAGAGGTTGTGGAGTCTCCTTCTGTGAAGACTTTCAGGGCCTGTCTGGATGTGTTCTGTGTGCCTTGAACTAGACTGTCTGGTCCTACTCTGGCAGGGGGGTTGGCCTGGATGATCTCTTTGGGTCCCTTCCAACCCCTGGCATCCTGTGAGCCTATGAAAGCAACCTTTTGCCTTCACTGAATACTTCAGTTGTCGTTGCCAAGCTAATGTGCTGCTAATATACTCCAGTGTCACTGCAAATGGGCACCCAAGCCACACGGTGGCTAATGGCCAGTTTAAAAGCTGATAGCTTGCAAACATAACTGTGGCTTTGGGGAGGAACAGAGTTTGTGTCATTCCTTAGGAAACACTAAAAGGAAAACACCAAGACCAAATATAAAGGGACTCAGTTTGTATTTTGAAGTAGGAAAGCTTCTGGACTGCATTGGTGTTGCTTTGGACTAGGTTCTGCTTTTCCTGCTACATCCATTGATTTGTGGCTTAAGCAAGCTACAGGAGCTGATACTGTAAAATTCCAAAGGAGATTAAAAAATAGCTTCAAAATGAAGTATTTTGAGGAACCTTTTTGCTTCTATCAGTCAAATCTTAATAGCATTTTAGTTGTAGTACTTAGTATTTTGTTGATAATACTTTTGTGAGTATCTTTGAGGCTAGGCATGGCACTGAGCAGTGCCACAGTTAAAGCCTGTGGGGAAGCTTGTAATTGGCAGCCCAGTGAAGAAAGCAAACTTCAGTCTGTGGCCTCCATGTGTCACCTTGCAGCAGAGAAATTGCTTATTCTTGTGACCAGAGGTGCTGTGAAGGAGCCTGGTGTACAGCATGCTACAGAGGTTCAGGGTTCAGAGCAGGAGTGATACAGAATTCTCCACGTGGTTAGCAGATTTGATTGTATCTGTTTAAGCCTCTTGATGAGCTGCTCCAAAAGCACCAAAAGAGAGAAAGTAATTCAAGCCCCAAAGCAAAGGAGGGGTGTTCTGTGTGAGCTGGTATAGCAGACCCTGCTCTGGCAGGAGGGGTGGACTGGATGAGCTTTCCAGGTCGCTTCTAGCCCAAGAGATGGAGAGATTGGGGAGCGGGAGAGGGATTTGGGGGAGGAAGAGATGGAGAGATTAGGTGGGGAGAGATTGAGGGGTATAGGTGGAGAGATGGGGGGAGAGATGAGGGAGAGATTTGANACTCATAGTGTATGGCAGTTTGCCCAGGGAGGTTGTGGCTGCTCCCCCCCGGAGGTGTTCAGGGCCAGGCTGGATGAGGCCTTGAGCAACCTATTCTAGTGGGAGGTGTCCCTGCCTGTGGCAGGGCGTTGGAACTGGATGATCTTCGAGGTCCCTTCCAAGCTAACCACTCTGTGACACTCAGGGCTCCCCTCATCTGCTGCTCTTCTCCTCACAGGCTCTCTTGTGTGTGTGTCTCACTTCCCATAGGACTGCCCCACCACGTCCGCAGCCTCCTGCTGGCTCTGCATGCAGTGTCTGAGGACCAAGGCAGCATCAAGACAGTCAGTGCACTGCTGCTCTCCCTGCTGGACACCCTGCACCTCATGCTGACCTACACAGCCAGCGTCGTGCGCCAGGCCCTGCAGGTATGGGATGCATCTTCTGGGCTCAGCATCACCTGCGGTTGGTGGTTTGTGGTTGTTAAGGCAGCTTCCTGAGGTCCCTGGAAGGGACCTCAAAGATAATCTAGTTCTGACCCTCCATAGGCAGTGACACCTCCCACTAGAACAGGTTGCTCAAGGTCTCATCCAGCCTGGTCCTGAACATCTCTAAGGAGGTTGTGGAGCACAGAAGCATGCACCTTGATCTTTGATCACATTCTGTGCTTCTGTGCTCCACAACCTCCCTGGGCAACCTGTACCAGTGTCTCACCACCCTCACTGGAAAGTTCTCTAACACCATTTAAATCTCCTCTCTGTTTTTAAACCCTTTTTAAACCCTTAACTCCTCGTCCTGTCATTACAAGACTGAAGCCTGCATTTTCCAACTTTATGTCACTGTCTGGCCTGGTTACCTGCCCTAGACTCTGTACTAGCCCCAGTGTGTGGTGCAAACACAGAGCCAGCTTACCATTTCATTTCTGCACTTCATAAGGAGTTTAACTCAGCATTTGCTCAGTGAGAGTTCAGAGTGTTTTTCTTTCTCTGCCTCCTTCCTGGGGACCTCAGCAATGGTTACAAATGTGTAAAGGTGAGTGCCAGGAGGCTGGAGCCAGGCTCTGCTGGGTGATGCCCAGTGACAGCACAAGGGGCACTGGGTGGAAGCTGAGCCATAGGAAGTTCCATGGAAACGTGAGGAGGAATTTTTTCCCTGTGAGAGTGACAGAACCCTGGAACAGGCTGCCCAGGGGGGTTGTGGAGTCTCCCTCTCTGGAGATATTCAAAACCCACCTGGATGTGTGCTCTGGCAGGGGGGGTTGGACTGAATGAGCTTTGAAGGTCCCTTCCAGCCCGTGTTGATTTAGATTTAGTAATAGGTAAACAGAAGTGCACATTGTAATACCCCACCTCAAATGCTGCTTCCAGTTCTGGTGTCACCAGCATGAGAAGGACATAGAGGTGTTGAAGTGAGTCCAGAGGAGGGCCACAAAGATGATCCAAGGGCTGGATCTTAGGAAGAAATTCTTCAGTGTGAGAGTGGTGAGACTCTGGCACAGGCTGCCCAGGGAGGCTGTGGCTGCCTTCTCCCTGGGGGTGTTCAAGGCCAGGCTGGATGAGGTCTTGAGCAACTGAGTCTAGCTGAGAGGTGTCCCTGGGCATGGTGGGGAGGTTGGGGTGGATGATCTCTGAGGTCCTTTCCAGCCTGAGCCACTCTGTGATTTCATGATTTTGAAGGGCAAACATCCCTTCATGAAAACATCATCTTTTATTATCAGTCATGTGCACTGTGTTTTGATGCCCGGGGATATGGCAGCGCTCAGAATCATAAGTGCTAACAGATCTCATCATAGACTTGGCTCACCTGAAGGTTTTCTTTTTCCTATGTTAAATACTTCATTTGCTGTGTTATGAATACTTCAAGATGCAAGGTGAGTCAGAAAGGCATTATGGGACAAGTTAGAGCATCATTGCTCAGAGTGCTGCATTTGCAGTCATCCTGATTTTCTTGGTTTGATTTGCACTTGAAGTTACTCCAGATAAAGAAAAAAAAAATCTGCTTCAAACTTCCACTCAAACTTTGACTACCTAAGGGGCTTAATTTGTTCCTCATAACAGAGAACAGTCACTAAGGCTGCTTTTTATTTTTCTCTCATTAAGGCACAGAAGTCTGGCACAGGAGGGGATGCACAGGCTGCTGAAGACCTTCTGCTTATCAATAAACCTCTGACAGACCTAATTAGCCTGCTCATTCAGCTGGTGAGAATTAGCTTCTTTGGAAGCCTCTTGGAATGTTACTGGAGTGGGATTGTTCAGATGAATTCAACATCTTAAAGCTCTGCTTTACTTTTTTTTTTTTAGTTGCTTCCACCTAGTATGAAGGAAAGACTCTTAAGAATGTTTAAGCAATTGTAGATCTCAGTGCCTTGCAGGTTGCCAGTGAAACCAGAGTATATCTGTCCCAAAATTGGAAGCAGGGTGAGGAGCAGGCTGCAGGTTCTCAGTTCAGACAGATGCGTGTGTATGAGGGTCTGGAGCACAAGGGAGAAGCAGCTGAGGAAACTGGGGTGTTCTAGTCTGGAAGAAAGCAGGCTCGGGGGAGACCTCACTCTGTACAGCTACCTGAAAGGAGGTTGTAGCAAAGTGGGGGTTAATCTTTTCTCCCAAGTGAAAAGGGACAGGACAAGAGGAAACAGCCTCAAATTGCACCAAAGGAGATGTAGGTTGGACATTAGGAGAAATGTGTTCACTGAAAGTGTGGTTGTCAAGCCCTGGAACAGGCTGTCCCCATGCCTGGAGAGGTTTAAAAGCTGTGTGAACATGGTGCTGAGGGACATGGGTTAGTGGTGGTCTAGGTGGTGCTGGGTTAACAGCTGGATTTAATGGCCTTAAAGGTCTCTTCCAACCAGAAGGGTTCTGTGCATAGCCAAATTTTGGCCCTTTGGAATGGGCTAGGGATCCCTGCCTAGAGAACAGATGGTATTCAGCATTTGCAGCAGCAAAGTACTAATGGCACTGTCAGCAACTTAAAATTACTCTGCAGTGAGTGATGCTTTTTAGTATTATTTCCTTGGCTTTGAACCTTCTGAGTTTTTCTCCAGGGTTTAGTTTTGTTTTCATGTGATCCTGAGGGACTGACAAGTGGGAATGGTCCCAGCTGTTCTGTGACAGTCTTTGAAGTCTCTCAGGTTGCAGTCAGTAAATCCAGGGGGTTAGTAACTGTCCCAGTGTCCCATTAAAATCTCCAGAGTGCTCTGTTGTTGCCCTCTTGCTCAGCCACAGATTTGTATGACTCGGTGTGTAAGACCTTGTAGTAGAAGAGTGCTTCTTGAGCTGAACAGGGCTGCAAAGGCTTCCTTCAGCCTTTTAGTCAGTGTAGAGCTGCACAGAGCTTGCAAAGGCTTCCTTCACCTTTTAGTCAGTGTAGAGCTGAACAGGGCTGCAAAGGCTTCCTTCACCTTTTAGTCAGTGTAGAGCTGAACAGGGCTGCAAAGGCTTCCTTCAGCCTTTTAGTCAGTATAGAGCTGAACAGGGCTGCAAAGGCTTCCTTCACCTTTTAGTCAGTATAAAGCCATGGGGTGTAAATTTCTTCTGTCCTTTCCAGGTTTTCTCACTTAGAAGCATTTCAGATTTGCTGTGTTGTCTTCCAAGCCTCTTGTCTGTTTGTTTTTCACTTAACTGCAAGCTTTCAGGTGCACTGGGATATGAATACCCTTTTACTGTCTTTAGCACTGTCTCTCATCTTCTCTTTTGGGGAAGAGTGAGATTCCTTTTTAATTTTTGCCTGTTGTTGCCAAGTCCTCCCTCAATGGAGAATGACCCAAACCAAAGAGGCTGAATTTCAACTATCTGTTATTTAACCTTTAAAAGTCCTTGTAATTTATTTCCTATAAATTTTTTAATCCCTGTATGTGATAAATAGCAAGGCATGTAGAGGTGAAAAAGTTCCTTTAAACTGAAACCAGTCATAAATCCATAAACTGTCTAAAGAACAGAAGATTAGAGGCCAGGCTTTCCTCAGCCTGTACCACCTGAAAGTCTTTTCTAAGTTTTTAATTAAAGGACAGGATAATTGTGTAGCTCACATGCACTGATTGGATTCTGACTTGCCTGTGTGTTTCAGAAGCATGGCAGCAAATCCTCAGTGAGTTCTGCTTGGTTCTGTATTTCTGCAGGATCTGGTGTGCCTAAAATGCTTATTTCAACTCTACTGGATTTAGCCTATGGGTAAAGAGTAAAGTCCTGGTGCTGCTGCTTTGTGTTCAGTTTGGGAGTTGAGTTTTGTTCAAGTTTCTGCAAAAATGAGAGATTATTTTTCTTTTGCAGTTCCTTGCAGGCATGTGCTCAAGTGGGCACATGAAAGTCATTTCAGCTGGGTTTGAGCTTTATGTCCTTACCCATTGCTTCAGTAAACATTTCCTGGTCAGGCTGGAAGAGTTTGGACAATGGAATCATAAATCTGGCAGTTAGGATTCACTTGTTTGAAGTGGTTTATGCTCTAATCTCTTGAACTGGACTAGGTTGTTTCTGAAGTCTAGGCAGTCTCCTCAGATGTGCAGGCTCCTGCCCCTCCAAAAGTCTTAGCTCTGCCTCAGCCTAAGTGCTGTGGAGCTGCCAAGAGTGGTTCTCTGACTTCATGCTGCTGTTTTGAAGCATTCCCTGATTTGTGAACTTCACTGTCTGGAGATAATGGACATCTCAGCTGCTGAATTAACCATCACTTCAGGATACTGAGCTGAAGTCATTCTCTCTGGGTTGCCATTCCTTCCTGTCTTACCATGTTTGTAGTTTCCTGTGTCTCCTTGGACAGCTGCTTTCCCTCATTGCTATGGACATAACTCAAGCAGATGATTGTTCCATGTGCCAGTGACTTCCTTGTCTCTTTTCCTCAAGTTCTACATCTTCATATCTCTTAATAATCCCTCAAAAATCAATGTGAGTTAAGCTCAGTATCAGCCTTCTCCTTCGGTCTTTATGATTTAGTCTCTCTCTCAGGGCACAGCAAGGCAAGTGCAGGGCTGCACCTTAGCAAAACTCCAGAGTTTTGAAGAACAGATCCTGGGCTCCATCAGGAGCAGTGTGGCCAGCAGGGTGAGGGAGGTGATTCTGCCCCTCTGCTCAACATTGGTGAGACCCCACCTGGAGTACTGCATCCAGTTCTGGAGCCCCTGGGACAAGAGGGATGTGGAGATGCTGGAGAGTGTCCAGAGAAGGGCCACGAGGATGCTCAGAGGGCTGGAGCTGCTCTGCTGTGAGGAGAGACTGAGGGAGTTGGGGCTGTGCAGTCTGGAGAAGAGGAGGCTCCCAGGTGACCTTCTTGTGGCCTTCCAGGATCTGAAGAGGTCTGCAAGAAAGCTGAGGGACTTTTTAGGCTGTCAGGGAGTGACAGGACTGGGGGGAATGGAACCAAGCTAGAAATGGGGAGATTCAGTCTGGATGTGAGGAAGAAGTTCTTCAGCATGAGGGTGGTGAGAACCTGGCAGGGGCTGCCCAGGGAGGTGGTGGAAACCTCATCCCTGGAGGTGTTTAGGGCCAGGCTGGGTGAGGCTGTGGGCAGCCTGATCTAGGGTAGGGTGTCCCTGGGCATGGCAGGGGCGTTGGAACTGGCTGATCCTTGTCCAGGTCCCTTCCAGCCCTGACTGATTCTATGATAACATGAAAGAGGGAATCATGGCAGATCCTCTCCTGCAGAAACCAAAGATGCAGAATTCAACACTTAATCCCATGATTGATCAGTAAGAGTAAAATGAGCATTTAGTCTTCTGCTTGGCAGTTGTGTGCTGGGAAGTTAATTACACTTAGCTGCTTCTGTGTGCTGTTTCTCTGCTTGCACATAGATGGCATTTGGCTATTCTGCTGCAGCTTGCAGCCATTGCAGAAGGTGTTCTATACCTTTTACTTTCTGATGTACCATTATACTGGGGGGAAAAAAAAATCATTTACTTTTCAAATCACTTCAGCATGGATTTTCAGGGAATTTCAGAACAAGGAGTTTTGTTTCTCTTTGGATCCTACATCTCCTGTGTAGATCACCCAGGCTTTGTGCAGCCTACCAGACTGCTGGGAGAGAACTTTTCCTGTCTACTGGGGTAGGCTTCTTCAGTATAGCCCTGCTGGTAACATTTGCAGTTGACTCCTGTGCTGTCACTGCTGAAAGAGCAGTTAATTGTGTGCCAGCATGAAGGGGACAGACACGAAGCCTCAATGCACATGGATGAATGAGATGATCTCTTGTAGGTCTTCTCTGTCTCTGCATTCCCCTGCATCTCAGGCTGTGTCCTGAGTTTGATTTTTGGAGTCTGTGATGGTATTTGGCAGTGAATAATGCGAATGACTGCAGACAAATAACCCTACAGCCTGGAGAATTTTCTCTCCTCTTTCTTAGGAGCACAGTTCTGTGGTCAGGCTAGCAAGACGTGTGTTGGTTTCCTGTATTAGGTAAGGTAGTGCTGTTGGTGTGCCAGAAACAGTACCTGCAAACTGCACTTGAGGGCCTCTTCCACAAACCCAAGCAGGAAAATGCAACCAACCAGCCCAAAAGCAACAAACCAAAAAGCAAACCAAGACAAAAGCACAAACCCCAAACAAACCAAAAAAAAACCCAGCATCAGAGGCAGTAAGAGTGGAGTTGTCAGAAGCACCTGGTTTCAGAGTGGCCATTTAGTTTCTCAGCAGTTAGGGCAGATGAATATGAACTGAAGATATGTGTCTTTTCCCTTAGGTAGGAGGATGGCAGTTTTGCCCTGAGCCCAAATAGAATACTTTTTTTTCACTTAGAGCTGCTTCTGTTTACTCATAAGAAGAGCATAGTGAAGTTAGCAGGGTTAATAATGATGGTTTGCTTGTACTTTTTGGTTTAATGTTTGCAAACTCATCCTCCCCATAGTTCCCAGTGGTACTTCCTTTACAGCACATCCTGTAATCACACTGCTGATCTAATGAACATCTATCTCTTATCAGAAGAGACTCTCTTTGTATGTAACCTCATTAATGCACTGAAATAGTGTCCCCTCCGGGTGCTCCAGACAGTTTCATTGTAGCTCTAAAATTAGATGCTGTAACAAGTCCAGCAGTGTGAAAAGTGCCACTTCAGCTCATATGATCACAGGGTTCTTGCAAGGGTTTGCAGTTCCTGAGCACGCTGCAGCTGGCTTCAGAATGAAGGCACTTTTGACAACAGGCTGCAGAAATAGAGATGTGCAGGAGCAAGAAGCATCCTGCTCCTCTCCTCCTCAGCCTCAGCACACACACAGCAGCTTCCACCTAGAGAGGGAGAGGAGCCCTTTTGCAGGGAGTCAGGAGATGCCCATCAAAACGAGGTACCAAGTGATGCACAACCTTCCTGGCACAAAGGGCATTATCTCCACATCTTGAAGTGCAAAGTAAATCTGGAGTCTCGAAGTAGAGAATGGCCAAAATTATGACTTGAGATGTTGAGAAATTTATTTTAAGGTGCTGGATTTTCTTGCAACTGTAGGCTAGCCCAGAATGCTAACAGCTGCATGGAGGAGGAGTGTTAACATTGCTATCTTGCTGAAGGCCTGAATCCATAATCCCCTCTTAGACTGATAAAGCAAAAAAGAGTGAAAGGCCACCAGAGCTTTACAGGACATTATGGAATATTAAGGGGCAGATATTCTCTTAAAGAGTTAGCAACTGTAGCTGCTTATTGGTTTCTGCTCCCCTGAAAGAACCAAAACTGCAGTGGTTGCTGACACGAGGAGCTATAAATGAACTTCAAAGACCCCAAACTCACTGATGCCTATGAAATGGAATTGTTCTGATGAGAGCGCTGCTCCAGCTGATGGAGATGAACCATCCCTCTACACGAATTGTCTAGCAGCACAATTCTGGCTTTGCTGGTCTTGCTAGAGATGAGGTTCTGTTTACTTGAGAGGTGGGTTTTCCTTCCTTGGGTTTCTGTATTGACAGCTGCTTGTTCTATTTCCAGCCATTGCTTTTGTTTATACCAATAATTTTCTTCACATCCTCTACTCTTTCAAACCAGTCCTAGCACTGACTGGCAACCAAGGCTAAATTTCAAGTTACTGATTTATGACTTTTGACATCTAAATCACTGCTTGTCCCCAGTAAAACAGCAAAGTGGTGAGAGTTAAAGGGGAAAATGCTGATGCAGGCATACTTAGATAGGGACATTGCTGAGAGCTCCTCTTCCACCTTAATTATTGATGGGTTAGGCTGCAGGCCAGTGATTATCATCCCCCCCTGTGTAAATACAGTCTTTCCTTTTCTCAGCTTGCTTTCCTGTTCAGCCCAGACCTCTGCTGTTATTCTTTTACCCTGCAATTTTCCAAGATGACAGCAGCTTGCTCCCCAAGCTCTAGATGACAGTGAAGCTGGAAGGGACTTGCGTGAAGCAGAGGAGTCTAAAATAGAACAGGGGATGAAAGGCTTCATTGGCATTTGTGAATGAATGAGGGGATGCCATGGCTGGCAGGCACCATGGACTGCACCTCCCTATACCTGTCTACACAGATCCAGTCCCATCCTGTAAGTTAGAGTGCTGCTTTGGAAAGGGATGAGAGGGAGACCTTGAAGTAGTTTCATTTTTCCTTCCTTTATTGGACAGGGTTTTTTCAGTGAAGGAAATACAAAAACAAGTCAGCACAAAGCCCCCAGCCAGATCAGGAGAATTGTTTTACTACTTGATAAGGACTGAAGATAAATGGATCCAGGAGCCTCGTTACTATTTGTAGCTTTTACTCTATTTTTAGCCTCACTATTGATGTTTATCATACAATCAATGGCTCAGGTTGAAAGGGAGCTCAGAACTCATCTTCTCCAACCTCCTCACCATGCCCAGGGACATCTCTCAGCTAGACTCAGCTGCCGAAAGCCTCACCCACCCCAGCCTTGAACACCCACAGGCAGGAGGCAGCCACGGCCTCCATGGGCAGCCTGTGCCAGACTCTCACCACCCTCACACTGAAGAACTCCTTCCTCAGCTCAAATCTAGCCCTGCTCTGCCTCAGCTTCAAACCATTCCCCTTTGGCCTGTCTCTAGACAACCTGATGAAAAGGTTGTCTCTGCAGCCTTCCTGCAGGATCCCTTCAGGCACTGGCAGGCAGCTCTAAAGTCCCCCTGCAATCTTCTCCTCTCCATGCTGCACACTCCCAGCTCCCTCAGCCTGTCCTCACAGCAGAGCTGCTCCAGCCCTGGGATCATTTTTGTGGCCTCCTCTGGACTCTCTCTGCTGGGGACACCAAAACAGGACACAGTTGGGTCTCAGCAGAGCAGAGTGAGGGGGCAGAACTGGAGCAGAGCCAATCCGATAGGTGCCATTCAGAGTGGAGTGAAGAAAAGCTATGCAGCAGAAGTGTGGAAGCAGTAGGTGCTGTGGTCTGTCACTTGCATAGCATTAGGTCAAATAGGATCTGATATGTCTCGGGGCTATGCGTTCAGAGCTTCCATCTCTCTTCAGTCTGGTTTAAAGATGAAGCTAATGGAAAACAGGATTCCTTTTTGCATACAGATCCCCTGGGAATTGCTGCTTGAATATTTGAGGAGTGTATGTCTGATGAGTTGTATGGAGATGAAAACAGCTATGTGGGTTTTCCTTAAAATGGAAAAACTTGGAAAGCTCAGGCTGCAGATTAAATGGTTCAGGTGTAGCAGAGGAATTGTGGGGCAGCCTGCATGAATGATTTCCTTTTCACTGGCACTGAGGACAGTCTGCTCACTGTACTCTGGTTTCTTTGGATTTAAGTAGGACTTCAGAATTAAAAGCCTGAGTAGGAGTGATGAGGTGGTGTTGCACTTCTCTCCCTTACTGGTTATGCTCACAGGCTGTAAGGCAAGAGGAGGCTGTTGGGGTCATTTAGTCCATGTCTTACAGAACACAAAGCATGGACCTTTCCCAAGAAGTCCTCATTATAGGAAAGGGGTTTTGGGGGGGTGATTGTTTTGGTATTTGAGTGCTTGTTTTGTTTGGTGGAGGTTTCTTGTATTGGCTCTTGTTTTCTTTAAGAAAAAAATATTGTTGTGATGTGTAAGTTGCCTGCAATGGAGAAGAATCTCAGTAAGTTGTTTCAGCTTATTGAAGGAAGGAACTGAAGTATTAACTGCATTGCTTTAGCTGAAGTTTGGAGCTGTCATCTCTTACCAGGCCTTTATTAAGTAAAAGAATTAACCTATCCTCAGCCTTTCTCCCAGGTGTGATAAAGAGAATACAATCCAGTGCCCTTTAACCTCCTTTGATAAGCTATGGACATTGAATTCCTTCAGTTCTAACCCCAATTTGATAAGCTATAGTGCCTGAATTGCTTCAGCTCTTTGCTGTGAGGTTTTCCAATGTCTTCCTCTTACCTTTTCCCCAGACCCTCTGGGATTCTTTCTGACTAGCTTTCATGAACAGCCTGTAAAACTGGGCATTGCATTCTTGTTGCCACTCCACAGTGCCAAACACAAGCCTGACACAGTATCTTTATGGGATGGTTCCAGACTGGCCTCTCAGGGAAAGCAGAAATCATTTTGACAGGGGTGCTGTGCAATCAGAAACTCAGGTAGAGTTGATTGTTGCCTTGAGTGACCTGTACTAATGGGAGGTGTCCCTGCCTATGGCAGGGAGTTGGAACTGGATGTTTGAGATCACTTCCAACCTTACCATTCTATGATGAATAACCATGCCCTGAAATCTCTTCCATAATTTTGCTTTCCAGGAAAGAGTTTTTCTGCTCCAGTGCCTGCTTTTCAAAGGGGTGCTAGAACTCAAGACAAAAGTTTAAATCTACAAATGTACCTCCTAATGCAACTACTGCAAATGCATGCTGTGGCTGGACAGGCTGGAGTCTGCCACAACCTGATTTAGAAATAATTAGGTGAAGTTCTGTGGTGTGTGTTATGCAGAAGCTTAGGCATCATGGCTGTAGTGATGCTGTCTGCTGTGCCACTTCTATCTAAAGCAAAATATCCTTCCTGGAAACAACAGAGCTGGCAGCAACATCTCCAGCGCTGTTTTGAGGCACAGGAAGTTCCATGTGAACCTGAGGAAGAATTTTTTGCTGTGAGGGTGACAGAGCACTGGAACCAGCTGCCCAGGGAGGTTGTGGAGTCTCCCTGTCTGGAGATGTCCAAAAACCACCTGGATGTGTTCCTGTGTGATCTGCTCTGGGTGATCCTGCTCTGGCAGGTGGGGTGGACTGGATGAGCTTTGGAGGTCCGTTCCAGCCCCTGACACTCTGTGGTTCTGTGATGTCATTAGAGATAAGCTACAATACAGTGGAGATGTTGTTAGGCTGCTGCTGCAGAGCAATTTTTAGTTGTGTTTTGATCGCTTTGTTAAGCTTAGTTCCATGGAATTCTGACTCAGTCAGCTGGGAAGTGCCTGTTGCCCTCCTACAGCCATCCCCACTGATGTGCAGTTGATCTGAGAGCAGAGCCTGATGTTTGTTGGTTTGTTTGTAGCTTGCCAGCGAGGACAGCGAAGTGTTTGCGAGCGCTGCGCAGTGCCTGTCGCTGCTGGCTCAGCTGTATGGAGGCTGCAACCAGGAGGGCATCTCTGCAGAGGGCATGGCCAGCCTGGCACGGGCACTGCGGGCCAGGACGCAGACACGCCAGCTGAAGCTGCTGCTGAGGATTCTGAAGAGGCTGGTGAGTCAGCTGCTCCACTTCGGTCAGCTCCCTCTGCTGCTGCTTCCACATCATTGGATAAGTTTGGATTGGTTCTTTTGGCTTTGGGTGGTTTGTTTTTTGTTTTTTTTTCCCTGCTAAAGTAAAAAAAGAATTTTGAAAACAAAATACATGAACTGAAATCTCAGTCACCTTGTCTGGAGGCAGACTTCTACACTGCAAACCTCTTGCAAGATGACAGTTGGATTGCAGCTAACCACTCAGCTGTGTATTTAGCTCATGGTATGGATGTATTTGTTCAGCACTTCAGCTTTAGGAAGCATTGAAACCATTTCCCAAATGCCTTGTGGAAGACCTAACCTTGTGGCATTGAAGAGCCATTTGGAAATGCAGTGCCTGGTTGGATGATAAAGAAATAATCCCTTTTGTGCTTGAAATAGGTGTGTGGGGAGGCTGACCTGTCATGTACACAGAGAGGGACCACTTCTGCTGGAGTGGTTTGATGTAGAATGCCAGCCAGTGGGAACCATGCATGGGCTTAGAGTGGTGATGGCACTGATGGGCAGGGGTTTCAGCACTAGCTACTTGAAAGACACAGTACTGCAGTCATGCCAGCATGCCAAAGTGGAAAAACTTCTGTGTGTAACATTCTCTCAGATAATGCTGTGGGTTTGGTCTGTGCAGGAGGACTTTTCATCAGGGTGTCTAGCAGTAGCATAAGGGAGAGTGGTTTGGAGCTGAGGCAGAGCAGGGTTAGACTGGAGCTGAGGAAGTCCTTCAGTACGAGGGTGGTGAGAGTCTGGCACAGGCTGCCCCGGGAGGCTGTAGCTGCCTCCTGCCTGGGAGTGTTGAAGGCCAGGTTGGATGAGACCTTGAGCAGCTGAGTCTAGCTGAGAGGTGTCCCTGGGCATGGTGGGGAGGGTGGAGATGAACTCTGAGGTTCCTTCCAACCTGAGCCATCCTGTGGTTCTTTGATCTTGAAAGTATCTCAGTAAGAAGCTTTGCCTGTCTTGTCACCTTGCTTTGGTAGATTTCTTCACTCTTTACTCTCCAGGAGCAGGACTTTTTGGTTATAAGAGAGGAACTTCCAAGGTGCAAGAGAAACACTTGACTTTTATAAGTGCATCACTGGCTGCTAGGGTAAGGCCATAATCAATGGCAGCAGGAGCTAAGAGGAAGCAACTGCATGCAGCAGGAGTTAAGAGGAAGCATTTCCTTCGTAGAGCTCCTGTCTTTTTTCCTGCCTATGGTGTTTGCATCACAGGAAAGTCAATTCCATACCCTTCTGCCCCTTGTTGCTCAGTCCTGTCCCTAAAAGAAACATGATTATATAAAACACAAGTTGATATGATGCTTAAAACTCATAACTTTCTTTCATTCTTGACATCATCTCAGGTATTCCTCTTTTCTTATGTCCTTCCTGAAAAGAAAATACTGGCAGGAGTTTGGTTTTAAGGACACTGCCTGTTGACTTTTGGTTGCACTGTGCTACTCTTTGTCCTTGTTCTCCCTGTTGCCTTTTGGTTGCACTGTGCTACTCTTTGTCCTTGTTCTCCCTGTTGCCTTTTGGTTGCACTGTGCTGCTCTTTGTCGTTGTGCCACTTAGAAGTGGCCTTTGCATTTCCCCAAAAGCCATGAGCAGGAGGAGGCAACAAAGCATGAGGAAAGGAAGGGGAAATGCTGTTGCAATCGATACGTTTGTGCTGTTTCACTTCAGCAGAGCTATGGACTTGATTCCTTTCCCTCCAGTCTGAAGACTGTGGCTCTGAAGTTGACTGAGGTGCAGCATATCTAACACAAAACCTTCTGCTGAGGGGCACAAAGCTGTGCTATCACTTTTCCTGTCTTGCAAGTTCCTGTACTTTTAGATGTCTCCTTTGTGCCCCAGCAGCCCTGGTACTTGTTATTTGTAATATCAGGCAGAGGTTTTTCTGTAATTATTTTAATGAGATCATAGGATTCCTTTTGAAAGCAGGGTTCATGGATAATTTGACAGATTATTTAATAAATTTTACATTATTTCTCTAAACCTTCAGAAGTCCTTTCAGAGGAGATGATTATCTTGTCAAAACTGTCATCATCACAAGAGATGCTGAAATATAATCGTATCTATTTAAGAAAGGTTCAGCCCACAGCAGCTGTTTATGCTGGATTTTGAAGCCTAGAATGCTGAGTTTGTTTCTTTTTTTAAATATCTGAGCAGTATTTTAATAGAGGAATCATTAAGTGTTACAAAGCTGCAGCAACCTGTTGGTGTGTCTCCTGCCAAGAGAGCACAGCACTCAAATCATCTCAGCTGGAGAAGAACTCTCTCCAGCATCTCTCCTCTAATCCAAATCTTAAAAGCATGCCTTCAATTAATGCTATTAATTATTAAGGTAATCCATAATATTCTATTGCTCTATGCTTGTTAGACTGTCAATACAACAGTCACTGTAGGGTGCTGACACTACTCACTCTAAACTGCAGGTTGTTATCTGTGTTTTACCTAAAAGTACACACCTGGGTGACTTCTGAACAGTTTCTGAACTTCACTGCTATTAATCTCTTGTTTTCAAGTTGTTAGCAAGTCTCAGCACCCTCACACTCGAGAACTTCTTCCTCAGCTCCAGTCTAACCCTGCTCTGCCTCAGCTCCAAACCATTCCCCCTTGGCCTGTCTCTAGACACCCTCAGCAAAAGTCCCTCTGCAACCTTCCTGCAGGATCCCTTCAGGCACTGGCAGGCAGCTCTGAGGTCCCCATGGAGTCATCTTTTCTCCAGGCTGATCCTCCCTGGGGATGTTGCAGACCAGGCTGGATGAGGCCTTGAGCAGCTGAGCCTGGCTGAGAGGTGTCCCTGCTGTCCATGGTGGGGAGATTGCATTAGATGAGCTCTGAGCTCCCTTCCAACCTGAGCCATTCTGTGATGATTCTATGACTTCTTCCATCATTAACGTATTACTAGATCCAAGTCTTGGCAAAAGTGTGATGTCTTGTGAGAGAGTTGTCACAGCTTACACAGAACACTAGCAAAAGGAAACAGTGAAAGAGCTATTTTCTGCCAAAGCTCATTATTTTTGTTTTATTTTCCTGACATGGATTTTTTTTTTTCCCCCACTAAAACTGTGTGGTTGAAAATAGATAATTAGCATTAGCCCATTTGTGTGGAACTGCTGGTGACAGAAGCTTATTAATTGAGTACAGTTAAAGTATGATGTGAGCACATGAGAATTTACAGTAAAACAAGATTGCAGCTTGTCAGCACTTTCTTTTGTTCAGGTCTGTGTTTATTAGGCTATGGCTGCTCACCTACTTTTTAATGACTTTATAATAATAGTAGCAACACATTCATCACTGGAGATGTCTAAACCAGTTTGATTGCACAATATGCAAAGCACAAAAATCTGACATAAACTTTGGTGAAGAACTGGGTCTGGAAGTTAATATTATATACCAGCAAACAAACAAGCAAAGACCTTCCTGTCTCAGCTCTTGATTGCTTGGGGGTTGCTGGTGCTCGTTTTGTTTCTTGCAGTAAGTGCACAGCACCTGAAGTGGTTGATGTAGATCATTCTGCTGCTTTATTTGGACAGCCTCAGAGGATCTAGAATTGAACATCTTGAGACCTGTCAGACAAAAAGCATTTGCATTTCTTTCCTAGTTCTGTCATTGTACAAAGTCGCTTCTGGTGCTGTAGTAGTTGGTCCTAGCTTCTGTGTGTGGTCAAGCAAAGAAGAGCTGGCAACAAGTCCCACTCTAGCACCAGAGCAAGGTTAGATTGGAGTTGAGGAAGAAGTTCTTCAGTGTGAGGGTGGTGAGACTCTGGCACAGGCTGCCCAGGGAGGCTGTGGACGTCTCCTGCCTTGAGGTGTTCAAGGCCAGGTTGGGTGAGACCTTGAGCAGCTGAGTCTAGCTGAGAGGTGTCCCTGGGCATGGTAGGGAGATTGGAGCAGGTGAGCTCTGAGGTCCCTTCCAACCTGAGCCACCCTGTGATTCTATGATGGATGTAAAAGAAAGCTCTGTGAACCTTCCTTGGAGCTTTTTAAAGGGAAAGGTTTTGTGCTTTGGGCAGTGAGCAGAGCCATTGTGTCTGCAGGCTGCCTGGGGGGCACAGCAGTGCTCCTAACATGCTGGAGTGGTTCCTGTTGTTCTCCTACTTCTGTGTACTCCTGAGGAGACAGGCATGGTGGGTGTTGATCTCTTCTCCAGAGTGACAAGTGTTAGGATGAAAGGAAATGGCCTCAGTTTGCACCGGGGGATGTTTGGGTTGGACATGAGGAGGAATTTATTTGCCAA
>VWYK01123127.1:1976-12349 GCA_013399775.1 Semnornis frantzii
CTAGTGGGAGGTGTCCCTGGCTGTGGCAGGGGGTTGGAACTGGCTGAGATTTGAGGTCCCTTCCAACCCATTCTATGATTCTATGACTGCAAAGATACTGAACCATGCAGTACTTCCAAAGAGAAATCCTCTGCAGCAGTGCTAAGGCTAAACCAGTGGGCTAGAGATCTAGAAAGTCTCTGAAAAGATGATTTGGAGAGAAATGTGAAGTATTGGAGATAAATGTAAAGTATTGGCTTTCAAAGTGCAATCTGCAGTGACTAAAGACATCCTGGGAGGCTCCCTGTATGTGCTTGCTTCACAAATAGAGAACTTTCCAAGGAGCCAACCAGCATTCCAACTGGACACCTTCCTGCTAGCACAGCACAAGCTCCTTTTGTAATTAGATTGGGGCTGCTAACAGATATTCTGTCACAAATGACATCATTTAAGCTGAAGTTAAAAATAATCCACTGAAAGAGTTTGCAAATGCTTGCCACTTCAAAAAAAAAGCACCCTGGAGGGTTCACAAAAACTCTGACTATTCCCCAACTGCTGGCATTATTCTAATGACTCTGCCTACAGAATAAATAGCTGCTTGGTAGCAAGGAGTGGAGCACTACCATGGTGGGAAAGGTGTTTTGCAAGGCTGACTGCAGCTTCATGGTGCCAGCTCTGGGAGATTTGGTAGGTGCACAGAAAGACTGTATCTGTGCACTGCCAATTTGCTGTGCAGGCAACTTACAGATGTGTGTGCATGCTGCTGGGTGTTGGAGCTGGTCACTCCCAGCAGGAAACCTTGGCAGACACAGGGCCTGAGCACATTCCCCTTTGCACAAACACATCTGTGATGCAAAAAAAATAATTAACCAACAGGAACAGGATCCTTCCCTGCAAGTGCAAGACCAGCTGAACACAGCAAGAAAGCTTTCCACAAAGAAGCCTACAATGAAATGCATGATCAGAGGCACAGTCAGGTATGGGGCAGGCATGGCCAGTTCCTGACTTGGCAGTCACATCTTTTAGCCTGCGTAAGAAACATGCAGCAACTATCCTGGCATCAATGCTCTCACAGTTCTCCCCACTCACCTAACACACTGATGAATGTGCTTCAGGAAAGTCTATTCACAAAGAACAGCCCAAAATCTACCTTCCCAACATCAGCATTTTCCATCTGTACAGCAGTGCTATTGCAAAGGGACAAGTGACAAAAGGACCAGCTTTTTAATGAGACCTGATGAAAGCATCTACCCCTCCTGCCCACATTCCTCCTCATCACCTATCTTCCTAATTGATTCTACATCTCTAGCCTAGGCTTTGCAGAAAGTCAGCCTGGATGATGATAGATGTGTCCTGCAGGTAGGGATCTATAAATCCCAGTTTCAGAGCCACATTTACAACAGCAAAAGGCAAGGCACTAATTAATGGGCAGAGGGCAAACCCTATCTGTCTGCAGTGCATGAGAACAGTGATGCACAGCAAAGGAAGCAGAAACCACTCCATCCAGGGAAGAAATTCTGCCTAGTAGTCTGGAGCTGGGAGCAGTTTGCTGACTGGGAGATGAAACAAGCTCGTTTATTTCCAGAGCCATCTACGCAAAGCACAGAGCCTTTCTGAGCAACATCTGAAGAGCTCCAAACCAGTCAATAGCTGCAGCAGCTCAGAGACAGGAGCCCCACTGAGTCTGGACCAAATCATTACAGACGAGGAGAGCAATGTTTGTGCTAGAGAAAAGGATGGAATTCATTAGAAGTGCAGTGACAGTTCATACTCTGGAGGATGAGCAACCAGCAGAACGAGGGTTTTTGTTTGTTCCTTCATTTGCTAGGAAGATCTCACAGCAAAATAAACACTGCAAATTGAGAAATAGCTTACAGCAATGAACTTGGGTAAATCCAACCTCTTTTACAAGGGAATACCAAAGCAGATTTTAAACATTTGGCAGCTTATCAGAAGCCAGAGGAAGATTAACTGTGTGAGTGAAAAATGAGGCCAAGAAACCAAAACCAGCTTTTCACAACGAAGGGAAGCCAAGGAGGAACAGAGTCTAAAAAGCATTTGGAAAGAACTGTTCAGATCATTTCACTCTTAGGAAATAGATGGTTGAAACAAGAGGAATTTGAATTCCTTTTGGAAGTGTGCAGCTATTTATTGTAACATTTATAGGGGGTGGCAGAGTGCTAGCAGTGGCAGAGTGCTGTCAGAGGGAGCAGGGGCACTCAGGCACAGGTACTGCCACAGCTCCTATGGCTGATGGCATTCACAGGCAGCACAAAGGCATCTGATGATTACTGTAAAAGCCACCAAACACAATGCCTGACACTCCCAGCCTCCTCCTATCATCTGACAACTCCAAGCTGAAGCTCCTAACATCCTGGAGCCCAGCACCAGCTCTGCTCCTGACTCCCACTGCAGCCTTGGTCGTGCCATGTCCTTACCATTCAGTGTTATTAAAGAAGTGACAGCACAAGAGGTTTGGGTTTCCAGCTCAGGATTCAATTCCAAATTTCACAAACAGATTCCATTTCCTGCATTCCCATGGAAATTCCAAAGCCCACAGACTCTTGACTCTGTTTTAAACATTTGTGTTTGAAGCTAAGAAGCTTTTGCCTCCCCCCTCACCGGGGGATGATCTCTCCATACTTCTCACACACGTTCCTGGAGCAGTTCCACTCATGAGTGGAGTTCAAACATGCTTCATGTTTCCAGGTCTTCATTGCTACAGCCACTAAACTACACTGCTGTGTCCCTAAGACAGTCTGGTGTAATGGCTTTGGAGTCCTAAGGATAAACAAAGCTTCCCAGTAAAACCTGGAAATTTGCTGTATTCCTCTCAAGGAATTCTGAATTTCTCAGTGGGGTAAGAGCAGGCATGACACAAATTTCAGACACAATTCTTCACATGCTAGGGAAAAAAAAAAAAAAAAGAGGGAGAAGGGAAGTGAAGCCAAAACCTCTCTGACTTTTCTCTAGCTGATCTCAAACCATAGGAATTCCCCAATCAGGAAAATGCTCTGCTCTAGCTAAAGGAAATGATCTTGATTAGAAAAAAAATGTTCCAGATGTTAACCAAAAGCAGTTTCAAGACAAAGGGAAAGTGGAAGGGAGAGAAGCATGTAAGGTGACCCCACCCTAGGCAGGAAACACGGCAAGAGCCTTGTACCCTCTGAGCTGGGATGCAGCCAAGCACCAGAGAGCTCTCACACTCTGCTCTGCCCTCCTTCTCCCTCCAGGCAGTAATCAGAGCTTTCCCAGCTTAACCCTATCAATTCTTTACAGCCTTTCAGCATCAGGCAAACACAGACACATCAGAATTAAACTTGCACTAGGAAGAAGCAGAATCACCTATTTTTTTCCATCACAGTTCCCATGGAATTTCTTCCTTACATCCTTCTTAGGGCAGCATCCCTGACTGTCCAGAAGTATCTCCGAAGGCATAGGCAGGGTTAAACCAGCTGAGTTCTTCAGGAGACGCTGCAGACAGTGAAGACAAACGTCTTAGGTCCTAGTAAAGTTACTTAATGGCATTTAACTCTTGGTGGGTTTTGGACAACGGCCAAAGCAAAGCAGCTGCTCCTCTCTCCGGGAGGTCAACTACCAGGCCTCCTTTAGGGTCCTTTCAGTCAGCACGGGTTGTGCTTTGCTGCCTGTCAGAACAATGCTACTCAAATTAGTTAGGGGGAAAAAAATGAAAGCACTCTGGCCACAAAGGTCTACATGTGTTCAGAAGATTGAGACTTACTTTCTTCCCACTGGAAAAATGCTCCTCATGGCAAAAACCTGTTTCCTGCTGCACAGACAAGAAGCCCAACCAGAAGCTAAGCTCCTGGGGGAAGCTCTCACCTATTTGTTTATCATCTCACAGTTTCAGAGGGAAGCACTTTCTGTTTATCCAGCCAGTGAAATTCTCCTCTTGCCAACAGATCCTGAGGACTGCATGACAGAATTAATAAATAAATGCCTCTCAGAACCTTCCAAATGTGTTGATTTACAACTTCCAAACGATTGCTTAATGGGAACACAAAGAGCTTTTAAGGAAGCATCTACAGCCTGTAGTGCCTGGCATCCTGCAGGATGGGCACACAAGCTTTATGAAAAAGCAGGTGGTGCTGAGCAGCAGCTTGGGTTTGGATTTACCGGGGATTTTCTTCCTCTCTTCTCTCACTCATGCAAAGAAAGGCAATGCTGGTGATGGCCTCTGCTGGCTGGGCAGACTGCAGAGAGGAGAGCAGGCACTTGGGGATGAGCTCAGCAATCCTGATGGAGGGATAAGAGAGGTTCACTGCAGCCCTGGGTGGGCACTGCCTGATCCTTTTGTCCAGAAATTGAAAGTAATTAATGAAATCAAGATCAGGTGTGGCCATGACCAGGTTTCATCAGGAGACTGGAGAAGAAGAACAATGTAATGAGGGTGTCTTTCCATCTGAAACCCCAAATTCCAACCTGAGGCTTGGCCAGAATGTTTTTCAGAGAGAGCTATGGAGGATTCAGAAGCTGTCTTCAATCTGGATAATTCTGTCCCTTTCCAAGAGAAAAATCTCTGCTTTCCCAAGTTTGGGGCTGTTCTGAAAATCACAAAAACCACAGGAACACTGAGGTTGGACAGGACCTCTGGAGTTCTTGTCCAGCCTCCCTGGAGGTGTTCAAGGCCAGGCTGGATGAGGCCTTGAGTGACCTGTGCTAGTGGGAGGTGTCCCTGCCTATGGCAGGGNGAGGATCACAGGGGAGAGGAGAGGTTGCTCAGGACCTTGCCCAGCTGTATTTTCAAGTGTCTCCAAGGACAGAGACTCCATAAGCAAACTGCTCTGGGCAAGCTGCTCCACCACCCAATGACACACTCAAAATACAGGAAATTCTACTGAAACATGAGAAAAAAAGTACTTCAGTTGGTGTCCATTGCCTTGCAAAAGCAAAAGCAATCTTTTTTTTTTTTTTTCCCTGTCTGAAAAATCCTGACAGCTGAGCCCTAGATTCACAGAAGTGCTGCAGAACCATCCCCAGGAAGGAAATTAGCATAGCCTATGGAGCAGGCATTTCTGCCCTACGCACAGAATATGTGAACATTAACATATGGCTGCAGAGTGAAACAAGGGAATGCACAGGGCCTGTTTGCTCCAAATCACAAACCCCAACTCCTCCCTGTCTTACAGAAATCTGCTGCCTTTGAGTCCCCCCCCCCACACAGCCTGCTTGGCACTAATAGGCAATTGCCACACTGGAAGCAAGCTCTACAAAATCCTATCAGCTCTTGTTTGAGCACAGTGCCCCAGACATTTGCATGGAGAGCTGGCAAGTGGTGCAAAGGCTCATTTGACAGTATCTTAGCTGTTTGAACTGCAGCCCTTCTCTGGCTTCTCCCACACTCCTGCTTTCCCTTCCCGTGGGTGGGAGGCACAGTGCAGGTCTAGGTTCTGCTCTCTGACCTCTGCCTCAGCCACTCAGCACAACACCACAAACACAGAATCATAGAATCAGGCAGGGTTGGGAGGGACCACAAGGATCATTTAGTTCCACCCCCCCTGCCATGGGCAGGGACACCTCACACTAGATCAGGCTGCTCAAATGCCCTTCTTTTTGCAGATTCTGTTGTCAGTTTGCTTGCTTTTCCCTGCCCTAAATACTCAGTGTAAGAGGGGACTTGTGTGCAGCCCCTGGCAAATTCAGGTAAGCTAAAGGCTGTAGCTTTCTAGCATAGGATCACAGAATCAGGCAGGGTTGGAAGGGACCACAAGGAGCAGCCAGTTCCAACTCCCCTGCCATGCCCAGGGACACCTCACACTAGATCAGGCTGCCCACAGCCTCATCCAGCCTGGCCTAAAACACCTCCAGGGATGAGGCTTCCACCACCTCCCTGTGCAACCCCTGCCAGGCTCTCACCACCCTCATGCTGAAGAACTTCTTCCTAACATCCATTCTGACTCTACTCATTTCCAGCTTTGTTCCATCCCCCCCAGTCCTGTCACTACCTGACAGCCTAAAAAGTCCCTCCCCAGCTTTCTTGCAGCCCCCTTAAGATAATGAAAGGTCACAATAAGGTCACCTGGGAACCTTCTCCTCTCCAGACTGAACAGCTCCAACTCCCTCAGGCTCTGCTCACAGCAGAGCAGCTCCAGCCCTCTGAGCATCCTCATGGCCCTTCTCTGGGCACCTTCCAGCACCTCCATAGCCCTCTTGTAACTGCCTCTTGCAAAGGCAAAGAGGCAGTTCAGCATCAAGGGAACATTTGCATAATGGGCAACTGTCACTTGTCAGTCTGGGAGGCAGCAGAACTCACACAACCAATTAGAAAAATCTCTCCTCTGGCATTTCAGCAGCAGAATGGGAAGCAGAGATGAAATTTTCAACCCCAACTGAGTTTTAAGCTGTTAAATAATCCTTGCAGACAATGGTGGTGATCACTCTTCTTCCTCAGCACTGCCTGCCCAGGAATTTCAGTCTTCTGCCCCTTCACAAAGGCCTACTGAGAAATTACACCTCACTGCCACTTCATCCTCTGACTGTACTTAGATAGAGTAGGCTGAGGCACACAGTTGAAAGGGATTCAACAGCAGGGATAGGGTTAAAAATGAGACTTCCCTGCTGCCTAAGTTGACAGACCCACTCTCTCCCCTGCTTCCAAGTTTGTCACTTGAACTGGGTTAATTTTAACCTAAGAGATATGATACAAAATGCAGCACACACTCAGGACTTAACTGAACCAGTTGGCATTTTAGTTCTGGGTCACTGGAAGCTGCTTGTGAAAGAACCACAGAGCCAAGAGCTTTCCTAGACACAACTCAGCAGATTGGCACTAAGTGTGCAGAAATCACAGAATCATTTCAAATGGAAGAGACCTTTAAGGTCATTGAGTCCAACCACTGTCACGAGCTGCTTGTAGAAGACACAAGAACAGGTGAAATTTGCTGCAGAAATTCTTAGCTGCCACTTCCTTCCTTAGGCAGTCATCAAACCCAGAAGCTGCAGGCTTAGTCCTAAACCCCAAATGATTTATTCAACAAAAACTGTCAATTGCTGTTGTTGTTACCTGTATTTGCATTACAGGAGTAACATGGATAGGGGCTGGCCCTGTCACACAGAGCTAGAACCAGACAAGGGAATGATCCTGACACTGACAATCATGGGAAAGGCTTTGCAGTGCTTTGAAAAGAACTGCCCCAAAATTAAGCTAAACAACTTGGTGGAGAACATACTGCAGGGAGTGCTTATGAACTGGCAGAAGAGATGGACAGGATGACCTAAAAGGGTTTTGTTTCCATCTCTGAGATGACATAATTCCATCTTGATACAGGATCAGAGGAGTTGAGATCCCTTCAAAGTTATTGACTCTACCCATGGAATAGAGCAAAAAAATGGAGGGAGGGCAAATCATCAGATATGTATTAGGAATCCAGGGTGTGCATCAGATCTGGGTTATAATACATCTTAAAAGCTGTAAATGGGAATGAAGATGCAATGAAAGCAAAGATTTGTCTTGGCATCAAATTGCAGGGAAGGTGTGAGCAGATGAGACTTAGCAGAAAGATGGTTTATTAAGCAAAGTTGAGCACTGCTACAAAGCCACAAATAAGGCTTTTGAAAGGCTGTGTTTTCTTTGGCATATAAAAGAGAATGTCTCTTTCCAAAGCAGAATCACTTTCCAAACCTTCAGAACTTCTCAGCTCCTGCAGGTGTCCTTCTGTAATCTATTTTCTAAGGCATTTTTAAAATTAAAAATAATAAAAACTCTAATGATGCTCTCTTGGCTATGGAAATGAGAGCAGTTATGAAAGAGCAATAAAGCAGCTTTCCTCTGTTAGCTGCCAACAGCTCCAGAGACATGTTTGCTGGAACTCTGACCTCTTCCACACAAACCACTAAAACAACTGCAACTTGATACAATTAACTGGTATTAGAGTCAAAGTTTGTGAGGCCAACTGGCTTTTATGATCTATTTCTTGGTACTTACATACCAATGGAAACACTTCAAACTTCTGAAAAACAGATAGGCCCTGTGGTAACTCAGCTTTTAAAGGAGCTGCTCATCCTAGCTGCACAGAATGAAAGCCAGACAAAGCATTTCTACTGCTGTGCACCCAAGAACACTTTTCCCCCTCTGCATTTCACTCAAAATAACATGATCAGTGGCAAGATTTGAAGTGCCATGGGTAAAGCTTTCACTTCACTTCTCGAAACACCAGTACCACAGTGGAATCATAGAATGGGAAGGTTGGAAGGGAACTCAAGGATCATCCAGTTCCAAGCCCCTGCCATAGGCAGGGACACCTCCCACTAGCACAGCTCACTCAAGGCCTCCTCCAACCTGGCCTTGAACCCCTCCAGGGAGGGAGCAGCCACAACCTCCCTGGACAACCTGTGCCAGTGTCTCACCACCCTCACTGCAAACAACTTCCTCCTAACATCCACTTTCAATCTCTCCTCTGCCACTTCAAACCCATTGCCCTTGTCCTGCCATTCCCAGACCTTGTCAATAGTCCCTCCCCAGCCTTCCTGTAGCCCCTTTCAGATCCTGCAAGGCCACTCCAAGCTCTCCTGGAAGCCTTCTCTTCTCCAGGCTGCAGAGCCCCAACTCTCTCAGCCTGTCCTCACAGGAGAGCTGCTGCAGCCCTCTCAGCATCTTGCTGGCCTCCTCTGGACTGGCTCCAACACTTCCATGTCCTTCCTGTGCTGGGGGCTCCAGAACTGCCCCCAGGACTGCAGCTGGGGTCTGAGGAGAGCAGAGCCAAGGGCCAGAATCCCCTCCCTTGCCCTGCTGCCCACACTGCTCTTGCTGCAGCTCAGCACACGGTTGCTGTCTGGGCTTCTTCTCTTGTACCAATTCTTCTTTTCATTCCTTAGTTTTCTATTAAGAATTCATAAAGTTCACTCCCCACTAGGAAGCCTCCAGCTACAGCCTGCCCCACATGATACACTCTCTGTGTGACAGGACAATAGGGACACAAGCCAGAGTAGTAACTGTGGCAGAAAGATGATGGTGCAAGATTATGAATCTCCAGAAATGGTGATGGTAACTCCTGTGCATTCCATCCACCTGCATCAGAACAGGGACTGCCATCCATAGCCACTGGAGTAAAGGAGGCAGAAAGCTGACTTGGATCCTCCCAGCCAAATGTCCAGTAGGTATTGCTGCTGGTGACTCACAGAGGGTCAGTAACAAATGCAGTTGATGGGCTTCTGCTGGCTATTCAGTGGACTGTTTACAGCAATTTGGAAAACTCAGTCCAGGGGCTAATGAAGAAGTGTTTACACCACCCTGGCAGTGGGAAGCAGAGTCTGGCCAGCAAGCTCACCAGCAAAAGCAAAGTGAAAATGACAACTTTCTGCTGCTTCTGCTCTTGAAATCTCCCATGAACAGTGTCCAGAGCTGTCACTCCAGCATTGCCCAAGAACCAGCATCATCTAACACTGCTGAGCAATTAAAAATCCACAACCAGTTAAGACAGTTTCTGTGGACAGATGTGTGTCCATGTTGCCAGTTTCCTGTGCTTTCAGCTTTTCCAGGCTATGTCCATACACAGCTGAAAATTGTTGATTCATTTTCTGTGTTGCGACAAATACCCAAAGTTTCCCCTTGAAGTTGGTTTATTTTCACATGCACTGAAAGGCAGCTGAGGAAATCAGCAAAGCAATAATCTGAACAGAGTGTGGGAAACAAATCCAAATGCTTTGGCAAAGAAGGAAAAGTTGCTTATCTCACTAACACACACAGCACCAGAGAGAGAGCTGAGGAAGACTACTGCTTGGGGATCATGATCTTAGGTACACTGTGGCTACAGGATACAATTGCAGAGCTGCTAACAGTGTCAGACCAACAAATCTGTTCCCACAAGGAATTCATCTGCCCATCCATCTTATTTTCTCAGTCACTCTCCACCCTTGTAACAAAGTGCAAAACCTCCACTCACTCCAGACTTTCAGTATGGATGAGAAACACCTGCAGCAACTGTCACCAGGCTGGGGAGTGAGCACTGAAGCTTTTCCATCTCAACACAGGAGATATCTTTAACCCTTTGCTACTGCTTTTCCTTCTCAGACATAGAGAATTATTCACCTGCAGCACACCTGAGTGCAAAATTCATCTGTTCTACACTTCAGCTGAAGTCCACCCTGCAGTTTATTCTCCTTGGGTGAAGGATACTCTACAGGATGATGCTGGGAAGACACTAACAGAATCTCATTCACAGTCACTCAAAACTGGAAGTTCAGAAGTGCTTTTGGTTTATCAGAGCATGACTTTTTCACCTGAACTGCTTCCAATGCCAGGGTTGTTGGATCTGTTTGGTTCTGTAGTGGAAGGGGTACTGAATTACTGCGAGGTGATATTTTAAACATATTAATATAGTTTATTAATGTTCAACACTCAGAACTTGCAGGACCCCGATCACCAAAATAACAAC
>VWYK01123135.1:332-10843 GCA_013399775.1 Semnornis frantzii
TAGTGGCATTATCTGGCCCAGCAAGAAACTTGTTTTAGAATAGTCCCAATACAAGAGCACCTTATGAACAATGCCACATAGTCTGGTTAAAACCATAGAAGGAAAAAAAACAGCTGATGTCTTAAATATACAGAAAGAGAAGATAGGTGAAGAAATTTTGAAAATACTCCAGAAGTAAAAGGAGGGTGTAAAACCCTTCCCATATATATATTCTGTAGCTAAATGACATTTGATTTATTTTGTATTTTTTTTTATAGTGTGCCTCTGATAGTGCAAATAATGCTAGTACATAATGTTTAAAGAGCATAATGCTAGTACATAATGTTTAAAGAACATTACCATAGACTTAAGGAATACTCTCAAAAGAGTTTATTTGGAGGCTAAGAATTAAATATGTGTATAATTTAGAACGCGGATACACCCACTTTTGTGTAACAGAAGAAAGCAAACATTTCAAGACTAAAATATAGTTGCTCAAGTTGCAATTTCAGAATGATTTTCCATGTATTACATGGATTCAGATTAATTTAAATTGGTTAGAGAGCCCTTCAGTATTAATCAACAGATTTTTCCAAGTAATACATATTTTTTTCTGCTTTTCTTTCTTTGAGTCCTTGAATTTAATAATGTTGGGATTTCCTCCTCCAAAGATGGATCTGCTAAATAAATTTGAATGAACTCAAATGCTTAAATAAAGAATGAATCTAGTGAAAAGTATAGCTTGATAAGATCAGGATCCCGAATCTATAATCCCCACAACGATTTGAAATTAAACCTGAATCGATGTATTCTTCAATTGTAATTCAGAAATGTTAAGTCTTTTCCTTATAAACCATTCCCCTGAGCCCATAACCTGAACATGAAGTTCATATAGGAAAATATTCTAGAATAAGGCTATTATTACACCGGGCCCATAACTCCCCTGGAATTTCCCTTATGAAAAGGAACTCCAGACTGGCCAATTGGCTTTCCCATCATCTTTCCTGGTAGATGCATTCAGTGGGGTTATTATTGTGGGTAATGCCCCATATGCTTCCTGCATTAAGAAGGTGAGGGGAGATGAACACCTGCCATGACATAACTCTTAATAAAATTCACTCTGCAAGGTTGAAAACTCCTAAAAAACTGGTGGAAAAATCTCTATTTCTGAATTTGAATGTGGAGTTGTAGCAGGCACCTTGAGTCAAAAGCCCATTAGGTTTTGAAATGAATGAAGGGGATGGTCTCTGTATTAGATGTGTAAGATCACAGAAAATATTTGAAAATTAAAAGGAGATGCCATAGTTTTAAAACAGACTAAAGAGTTCTAGAACACTGACAGGCCTCACCGGTTCCTTGGTGCTAGGCATCATGGAAACACAAATGTTCAGGGGTAAAGGTGTGTTTCCATGTGCAGATGATTTGTAGTAATGGAAGAATGAACTGACACTTGGTACTATAACTACACTTAGAAGCAGGTTTTATGATGAAAAGTATGGTATACATCTGCTAAAATGTAACTACAAAAAAACCCCATACATAAGTTACAGATCAGGTTTCACCTCATCTCTATGGCAAATGTGTGGGAGGTATGACGGGAGAAAGCAGGGGTATCACTTCTCCCTGAGCACCTCCTGTAACCTCTCCTTGCAGGCTGGCACTGGTCTGAAGAGACCTTTGACATTTCATATTTTCAACAACATGCAAAGAAAAAGGACATGTGAATTGTTCACTCCTCTGTTTTCATTTTAGTTGGTTTGCCCTGCTCTGTGCTATGTGACTGGTTTGGGTTGGAAGGAATCATGAAGGTCATCTAGTTTCAAGCACCTCTCACGGGCAGGAACACCTCCTGTTACACCAGGTTGCTCAAAGCCCCATCCAATCTGGCTTTGAACACCTGGAACATCTGCAGCTTCTTTGGGCAAGCTTTCCAGTGTATCATCATCCTCATGGTAAAGAATTTCTTCTTAATGTTCAGTCTTGATCCAGCTTCTTTCAGTTCAATGCCATTACTCCTCATCCTGTTACTACATGCCCTTTGTAAAAAGTTTCTCTCCAGACATCCTGTAGGCCTCCTTCAAATACTGGAAGCCTCTTTTAAGGTCTCCCCAAAGCCTTCTCTGGGTTGAACAACCCCAAATCTCTCAGCCTATCTTTATAGGAGAGATGCCTCATGGCCCTCCTCTGGACCTGCTCTAACAAATTCCATGTCCTGTTTGTGTCGAGGGCTCCAGAGCTGGACACAGTACTCCAGATGGGGTATCATGAGAGCAGAGTAAAGGGGAAGAATCAACTCCCTTGACCTGCTGGCCATGCTGCTTTTGACAGAGCCCAGGATTGGGTTGGCCTTTTGGGTTGCAAGCCCACATGGCCAACTCATATTGAGCTTCTCACCAACCAAATTCCCCCAAGTCCTTCTCCTTGGGACTCTAATCATTTTCCACCCACCCTTATTTGTGCTTGGGTTTGTCCCTACTCAGAAACAGGACTTTTGCACTTAGTTTTGTTAAACTACATGAGATTGGCACTGGTTCATCTCTCACGCTTGACAAGGCTCCTCTTTGTGTGTGTCAAGCACACCACACAATTTGGTGTAGTCAGTAAACTTGCTCTTCCCCTTCCCTGAGAATTGGACCCCATCAGCCTTTAGGAGTGCATTTTTTTCAAAGTGCTTCCCAGGGTAAGTAGCTGAAACCCTGGCCATGACAAGACTCCTACAACCATTTTAGTATTTGGGTTTCTATGACAAAGAAATTATACTTTAACCTTGAAACACTTTCCAGGTTCAACTGGGTACATTTTATGGGGAGAAATCAAGCCAATGTGAAAGTGCCCTAGGTGTGCGGAATAGAAATGCCAACAGGCTTTTCGCTATAGATGTGCTAGCAACACAACTCAAATATGCTATCATTAACTAAGCAGATGAAACAGAAAGCAGAGAGAAAATTAGCTCAAGGTCAGTGGTTAATTGTTGCAAATTTGTAAATGGGCTCTGTACTGGAGAGATCTGTAAAATAATGCTCCTGCTAAAAGTTATGTGGAAAGTAAAGTTTCTCAGCAAGCTAATTTTACTCTGTTAACAAAGCATGGTTTCAAGCTATTCTTGTTAACCATCCACCCACTTTCTTTTCCTTCACCACCTCAGATTTGCAGATAGGAGGTACAATTACAGTCTTTTGTTTCATCCAGAGATCTCTTTACAAAACAAAGTCTGCTTTTATCCTGTTGAAACCTGTGTGCTCTCCTTCACTGTGTAAAGCCAAAAAACCTGAGGTCTAACTTTAAAAGTAATCNACAGTGTACCTTCTGTTGAACTTTTCCCCTGCCAAATCACACACTTAAAGCAGGAAAAGAGGGCCTAGAGTGAAAAACTGGCCCCAGTATGCTTAATAGATTTTAACAGGGTTAGGTTTTGATTTTGGTGGCTGCTGCTCTTTTAGTTATTCCTCTTAGTTCTGCCCAAGATGGAATCGAGTCCTGCCTACTGGAAGGTCTAATACAGATGGTCTGCTGCAGCAAAAACAGAGTGCCATGAATTTGTATGATTTAACTGGCTTTGACATTGGCACTTGACACAGGAGTGGGGTCATAGTCTAAGAATTGAAGTACCCTACTCAATATATATGCAATTCTTAATATGACTCCAAGAGAGTGGAGCTAAAGAAACTGTGTACTTGGATTTCTTCTTCTGTTAGTTTTTTTTCATCTTTTGGAGCACATCTGTATTCACAGGATGTTCTGGGCATTTGTAACAGGAAAGGGTGCTGCAAAAGAGGGGTGCAGAAATAAGGAAAGCCAGCTAAAAGAAACAAAACAGATAAAAATTGCCAAGATAAGATTGCTAACAATGGTGGGGACCTTGATGACTGAGCTGACCAGAGCAGAGGAATGTGTTTGTCTGCAAGATCCATGTAGTGGGGTTACCGGGACAGAGGATTGGGGCATTAATGCCCCACCACTTCTCATGGTGGACTCCACTTTTGCTTTCATGCCTGTGACACAGCTGTTGTCTGAAGAAGCCACAGGAGATGGGATTAGTATCAGGTTTGTCAAAAGAGTGCCTGCTTGAAGACTAAAGCCTTCCCCATTCCTCTGCCAGCAGCTTCAGACTCAGCTGATTTCCTGGCCATCTTCATTTCCATTAAGTAATACCACTATGCCCACACTTATCCCTCCAGGCAGCACATGCTTTGTGCTGAATCAAAGCCACTGAAATGTAGAGATTGGAGTAGACACGTTTGATCAAATAGAATGGGTAGTTTCACATTTCTGTATCTTCCTCAGTGGCACCCAATTCATGAAGAAACTGCTTCCTTATTCAATATCAGCTCCTTCCTGCAATTGAGGCACCAGCTGTAAAATTAATGCTGTAAAAATGGTTAAACTTCTATGAGACTTCATACTTCTTCCAACGAGATGTGCACAGCACTCTGAACCTGTTCACAAAAAAGCTACTCACTGCCCACAGAAACAGCCATAGTCTTCCTACCACATACATACATCTTCAAGCTTATAAAAAGTGTAGTTCCACTGTGATCATTGCATCTTTTCTCACTTGGTATTTCTCTTCAAATATTTTTCTCATTCTATTCTTATGAGTTAGGGAGATGATTTTTTTCCCTTCCAAAACTATCCATGAGATGGATAGTGGAGACACCATAGGTGTCTCCGGTGTTTGCATTTTGCGTGTGATGTCAAGATATTGGCGAGGCTGCAATATGATTGGAGAGCTGGAGAAGAAAAAACATCTAAAACGCCTCAGTTTGCTTAGGTTATCAAAAAGAAGACAAAGTGGTGACTCGACTACAGTGTTTAATGCATCTGAAGAAACATTTTGACATTGTAAACTCACTTAGAACAGGAGTTCATTGAGGACTGAAACAACTAGCAGTCACTGAATTCAGCATTTTCAAAGCTAAAGTTTATTCCTGCATTTGAAAAGATGCTAATTTGAAACATTTTCTAAGTGAAAAGAGGTTAAATAAAAAAGCCTACCTAATAATTACATAAAGACTGAACCCTTTTATTTAAGAAAAATAGTAGGCTGATTCATTATGTTGATAAAAACTCTTCCAGTAGTCCAGCTATCAGTGTGTTAATTGTTCTAAAGAGACAGCCCCCACGGTGGGCTTCGCACTCTGAAACCGATCTAATAATGCAAAGAGCAACAAGACTCTAGAACCATCTGAGTATTCTTGGATATACATGTAACTACCACCTTCTGCCAATAAGAAAGTTAGAGAATGGCCTACCCATGTTTTCATCTGGTAATCTGGCTCACATATGCTGAGAGGGAAAATTGGACCAATTATAATTGTTTTCAGCCTTTTCAATGACTGAAAGCTTCCCTGTCAGTACCTTCTGATGACAGGACTAACTTCTGAATGGAATTCTCACACCCTCTAATTTTGACTTTTTTTATTTGAAGATGTTCAGCTTTATAAAAAGTTTCTGCTAGAATAGTTCTGAAGATCCCTGCAGAACAGCAAAAAACATTTTAGTTCATTTCAACTCATGTACAAAGTTGCAGAAAATACAAGAAAAATACCTATCAAGGTCGACACAGCCAGGGAATTAGGCCCATCAGGGAGATGACCCAAACCTTTTTCTGAATGAGGAACATCAAGGTCAGGGTCTAGGTGAGAAAAGGAAAAATAATGAAGCGGAAGGATGCATTTTCAAAATTCTTATGAAAAGCCATTTTGTGCTTATGCAGCTTGTTCATGCATTCTGCTTTTTATAATTGGTGTTAGTATTTGTCTCTCACTCCACAGAATACCAAATTTAAGGAAATAAAGATTAGCAGGCTCCATCAGCACTACTCTATAAGGCAGCCAGCATCTCTGGAGCCCTCCAAGTTGTTATGGAAAACAAAGCATTTGACTAATTGGCCAAAGGTGCTTGGTGGAGCTTGGAAGTAATCACTACCATCCCTCATCTTTCACAATCCTAAATATACATTTGAACTATAGCTTATCATCCTGTTTTTCTGGCAGGACATCTTCAATCTCTTGCCCTCTATATTGAGAAAAATTCCTCTGCATGTGAGTCCAAGTAAAAGTTGTATTTATAGCAGTTTTAAGTGGTTTATATTGTTTAAGTTTTTATTATACTGTCATGATAAGTTTGCAGGTTCTCTTACAGTGTTCTGCTTTGAGTAGAGACTCAAATGCATACTCTGCTTAAACTAACTACTGAAGTTGGATGATCTGTTTGAGTTTTTTGTTTCTTTGGGGTTTGTTTTTTGATTTTTTTTTTTTAATAACAAATACCTTTACCCCTTCCTATGCTTTTCTAAAATACAACGTGAAGATATTCCGAAACAGTTGCAAATTTTACTTCAGTTTTCTTTAATTGTTCCCACTAATTGGAGAGGAAAAATAAATTAAAAAAGGACAAATTTTGGAAAGTAGTTTCCCAGTACTTTAAACCTGTGGTTTGATTCACAAGTTTAAGCTATCCTTTATAAATCTATCTTGTCTCCATCAGTACAGTCAAGATATACCATGGTGGCTTGGATATTTACTTAAAAGATGGCTTACTCAAGCCCTTCACCTCCTTTTTTATTTTTTTTTCCACGTTATCAGCCTTTTCCTGTAGAATATAGTGTGATGGTTCTTTCTCTACTTTTGTGATTTCCTGTTTAAACCTGTAATATATCAAAGAAATAATTAATTTTACTTCAATTAATGAGAGAGGAAATAAGGATTTTATTGTATATTCTGGTTCTGTGGTCATAGAAAAAGCAGTTAGTTGTACAGCCTGATACCCACATCCTAAATTTTTGGGTGATGATTTTCTGGATACGTAATGGTGAGTTAATGAAGAAACGTAATGCTGTATTTTGGGTAGGAGTAGATCTAAAAAGCTGGCTGGGTTAGTCATTGTCCTAAGGACTCCTTAATTGTTAGTGATCATTCTATAGGATAACTTGGTTTTTCTCAACAACTGCTTTATTGTAATTCCACGGTTGTAACAGAATGGATAGCAGAACTATTGTGACAGAATGAAATATCAGATAAAGCATTTGAGATCAATTAATTATTAACACCCATCTACATTTAGCCTGTGTCTGGGGCTAAACTCTAGCAATTACTCTATCACCTGATGACCCTTCTGAGCAGAAGAAGGAAATCAGGAAAAGGAGAGAAGAACCACAGGCTGAAATGAAAATGGATTATTGGTATTAATGGAAATTAACATAAATGTCAGTAAAAGATATATAAAGCCATACTCAACCCAGCAAAGTACAGCACTCACAACACCCAGGAAAATCAACAGGAGCAAAAGGAGAAGTCCAAGCAGAAGGTTCTTCTCCCTGCAGTAAACTTCCTCCTTTATACAGAGTGTAATACTCATGATCTGGGATACACCTGTGAGCCAACTGTCCTGTTGAGTCAGCTGTCCTGCCTGGCTAGGAACTGCTGAGGGCCTGCAGCACATGGCTAACCTGATGTTCCGTCCCAGCAAACCCAGGGCACCCCCTAATGCTTTACAGGAAGCTGTAAATGCTTTACAGGCAGATTTGGTCTGCACAAGGGTAGGCAGGCTCTACAGAGGGACTTGGATATCTTGGATAGATAGACCAATGTTAACAGGATGAGCTTTGAAAAGGCCAAATGCCAGGTCCTGCACTTGGGTGACAGCAACACCAAGCAATACCACAGGCTTGGGGAAGTGTGCCTGGAAAACTGCCTAGCAGAAAGGGACCTGAGAGTTCTAACTGACAAGCAGCTGACTATAAGCAAGCAGTGTGCCCAGGTGGCCAAGTAAGCCAGTGACATCCTGCCTTGTATTAGAAATACCATGTCCAGCGGCAGCAGGGAGGTGATAGTCCCCTTGCACTCAGCACTGGTGAGGGCACACTTTGAGTATTGTGTTTAGTTTTGGTCATCTCAATACGAGAGATTTGTGGAGGTCCTGGAGTGAGTGCAGAGGAGGGCAACGAAGGTGGTGAAGGGCCTGGAGAATAAATCTTTTGAAGAGCGACTGAAGGAGTTGGGGATGGTTAGTTTGAAAAAGAGGCGGCTGAGGGGAGATCTCATCACTCTCTACAGCTACCTGAAAGGACACTGTGGAGACGGTGGTGCTGGTCTCTTCTCACAGGTAGTTAGCGATAGAACAAGAGGGAACGGCCTCAAGATCTGACTGGGGAGGTTTAGTTGGACATTAGGAAACAAATTTTCACAGAAAGAGTGGTCATGCATTGGAATGGACTACACTGGGAGGTGACTGAGTCACCAATCCGGATGTGTTTACAGGTTGTTTGGATGCGGTGCTTGGGGATATGGTTTAGAGAGAACTCTGTAGAGTAGGGATATCAGTTGGACTTGATGATCCTCAGGGTCTCTTCCAACCTGGATGTTTCTTTGATTCTGTGGAGAGAATGCTCTAAGGTCTCACAAGCTGCACTCAATTCACAGTAAGGCAGTAAGTTTTCTGAAGTATAAGAAAGTACTCTTCTAATGTGAGACTGACAGACTGCAGGGACATTAAATAATGCTATTCTGATCTTGGCATGCTGTTTTGGGCCTCATACTTCAGGAAAAACTGGAGAGCAGAGTGAGTTATCTCAAAGACCTAGTTTATCCAAAAAGAACAGATAAATTGTGGTAAACTTAAAGAAATGCATCTTATGGGAAGATTTGAAATAAATGAAGTAGAAGAAAAAGATCTAATTTCTCATCCAGTGAAAGACTGATCAAGAAGGAGTAGGCTGAAACCACAGTATAGAAGGTGCAATTTACCAATAACAACATTTTCCAGTGATTAAGAAGTGAAGAACGTATTCCTTTATTCCTACCAGCGATAGGAAAAATATACAAATTAGGGCTCATCCTCCAACAGTACACTTTCTTTTACCACATGTGCTCTGAATCAAGGAAATTTAAGTTTTGGTCATCCTCCTCCAGATGAATGTTTTAAACCTTAGCTTTCAAAGTGGAAGATAAGGTGAAAGCACAATGAATATGAGTTGCCAAGCCCAAACTAATAAGCTGTGTTTCTGCAGGACAATAACAATACTGGTCTTGTGCCTGCTTTGGAAAATGGAGGAGGTTCAGGAGCCAGAGCTGTCTTGCGACTGGTTTGGAAAGGGGAAGAGCCTAAGGAGCCAGATCCAGCAATGCATGGGACAGGGCTGATTTATGTTCCTGATACTCAGCAGTATAAATACTGGGTCTAGTTAACTTACTCGCCCATCTGGTAGATGATTGTATTTCTGTCCCTGATGTAGTTGGAATGCATTTGCATAAAAAAAATATAGCTTCAACAGAAGAACAGTCTGCCTACTCCCTGAAGACTTTGTAAATTTCAAGCCCTCCTTGAAAGATAATGGTTAAAATCCTTCAATACAGAGAATTCATTAGCTACTGTTTGGATTAGTACTTTAACCCTCAAGCCACTGGATAAAAAGAGTAGAGGAAAGTTCTCCACACCAGACGTTTTGTGGAAAATTCAGCTTGAAGAAAACCAAACAAAACTATTGCATGAATTAAGCAGAATTTATGCAGAGTTTTAGGGTGACTGAAGCTGAAATTTTCTGGGAAAAAAAAATTCTTACCACTGTAAACTTCTAGCAGTTTTCATTATATTACAGCGTTAGCACATTCAGGCATACAAGGTTAAATTTAGTCCTTGATCTCTGTGAATGTGATGCCTTTGTTCCTTTCTGGAAAACTATGACCTGACAATAGCCATTACCTTTATGAGAGCAATGTCCTAAGTACTATATAGATGTTTGCTCCTACACAGTTTCAGGAGACCAGTGGACAACGGTTCTCTATAGTTTCTTTTACAAAGGGACTAATAAGTTACCTGTGTCATGACACGACAAAAAAAAACCAACAAAAACTTGTTTTATAATTAAGGCACCTAATTATATAGAAATACTTCTTTTCAACTCTGCCCACTGATATTAAAATGCAGTACTAAATTGAAATAGATTAGTTATAATATGACAATCCTTTTCCTTTTGTACCCATTTTCAAGGCTCCAGAGTATTACAACAGTCTACCACGATATTTATGATTTGTAAGAACGAGTTTAAAATAAAATTTCCACCTTATTTATTGCTTAGGTACTTGGAGAACAACTGTGGTCTAGGTAAATATAATGCTGATAGACACATTACTGACTCCAACATAGAGAATTTACACATTCCTCAGCCCAAACACGTACTTATCCACCCCTTAATTTCCGAACACAGAGAATGATTTTTCTGAGTCAGGGATCTGATTATTGTCCAGGGTATTTGGGGTTTTCTGGGGTTTTGCTTTGTTGTTTACTTTTTTTTTTATTATTATGTTGTTTGGATTCTTTTCTATTTTGTTTTGATTTAGTTTGTTTGCTTGTTTGTTTTTTTTTTTTCATTCCACTCATCATACACCTCCACTACATAGCTATCAGTAATGGTATTGAAATGCAGCATGATGAAAGAGTCCAGCACTGTAAAAAAAGAAACACAAAAAATAATGTAAGTGAAAGGCAGAGAAAACAAACCAACTACAAAATAGAAGTCATATTTTTGTAAT
>VWYK01123136.1:0-15218 GCA_013399775.1 Semnornis frantzii
AGCTGTAGCTAGCCCCGTGACTCAGGAGACTAATATTTTTGTTAAAATATTTTGTTAAAGCCTCTTGTAATTCACCACAGCCTTCTGCCATAAGCAGAAAGGAGCTCCTGGAGTCCACCTAGTGTACCAGTGGAACAATAAACCGCAAGCGGTGTATTGACCTCAGGAACCTTCTCTTCCAGTTCAGTGGAGTTCAATTAATGTTTATGTTATTGCTAGTTGTTTCTTAAACATTCTAGATCCTTGATTATTCCTCTCTACAACATTTCCATGACTGTTGCAGAAGAACCTGATTATTATTAAAATTACTGTGTGTGGGGGACGAGACTCCTAAATACCAAAATTAATAATTTTAATTTTGAAAGTACTGTCTTGCAATCCATTAATTACCCCTCCATTACACTTAGTTGTATATTTTTGCTATACTTACAAAATAGTTCTGTTTACCACCTTCAGAATGCCTTTATTAGCCTAATATTGTGATGTACTAAAAAAACATGACTTGATTTCTACATTTTGTTCATAAATGGAATTTTTATTTAGAACCTGATGATAGTACTGTTCTGAAGCAAAAGTCCAGCTTGTAATTCAAACCTCAATGATTTTACAGAGCCTGCTTGAATCTTGAAGTTAACTTTCTTCTGCTGACCTAGACAAAAACTCTCCCACTATGAAGGCTTTAGGACACGATTCTTTCAGCTCCCTCTCTTCTAAAAATACATTCTTGCAATTTTATTGATGTTACAGGTTTTACCTGTTTCTCTGTCCTTTATGCACTAGTTCTTATTCTAGCCTTCTTAACTACTGCAGCTGTTCTCTGATGCTAAATCTGGAGAGACTTAAAAACTACATCATGAAAACAACTGTCTTTAGGCACATCTCTCCCAACTCCAATGGTCCTTCCATAATCATGAGCTTATAAAATGAAAAAGTTTTAAAGCAAGGGAATTTTAAAAGTCCAGCAACGTTTTGTTGTCCTTGTCCCTCTGATTTGCTTTTATGCTATTTTCCATTGCTGTTTAGCCTCAGTCTTTGAACTTGTTTGTGATGGAGATGTGTTGTCTTTGAGAGGTTTGAATCTGGGTTATAAGTGAATTGTAATGAGGCTGATATGAAAATATTAGGTATTTTTTATTAAACAAAAAAAAATTCCCCCAAACTCATTTACAATTAACAGACAGATTCTACTACGTGGTTGGTTAAACTGTCTTTGCGGAATGTATATATATTCAATCAAATTAATTGATATGATTTTTGGAAACTTTTTTAGAAAATTTAAACAACTAGAGAGTCCTTTAAGCAGTGTTTGTGCTGCAGATTAAACATGAACTTTCAGGAACTTTAGAAAAGAGAGTTTAGTTTACTCCCTGATTGGAGTCTCAGTATTTATAATCCAAATTATNTCAGCACGTCCAGGTGTCATAAAATCGTCGCTAGGCTGTTGCCTAGGCTCAGCGAGAGTTAACCAGACTTGGGCTGGGCTGAGTTCAGGCAGACAGCTACACCCCAGCGTGGGGCAAACCCTTCAGTCCCTTGGCTTAGTGCGGCAAGCAGGCAGGATCAGGTCTGCCGTTTGTGGGGTTAGAAAACAAGTCCCCTGCTATGTGATGCCAAGCAGCTCAGACAGGTAGCAACCCAAAATAAACACGGCAACAACAACAAAATGAGTTGGCTGGGGGTTTTAAGCATTTTGACTGATTGTTTTTTGACCAATAGCAACAGACAAGAAACATTCCTGGAACCAATCCCAAGTTACCTCACAAAAAAGGGAGACGCATGAGTCCAGCACCGTGACTTCTGTAGACTGTTACACGCCAAGGCTTTTGTCTACTTTCCTGCTTCTCCCACCTTAGAAGAAGGGGAGAAAGGAGGCGGATACCTAGGACATGTGTTCCAGGTATAATTTGGGCCTTCCGCCACATCTGTATGTTGCTCTTTACCAGTCAGTTGATGATTCTCTTGGTTAACCTTGAAGAAATGCTGTTGCAGTTTGTGCTGCGTTTACAGAAAGATGTTGAAGTCATATAAGGAAAGGTTACTTGCAACACAACAACATGGTGAAAAGAGAATCGATATACTTTACTGTCTGATAAGTGGGGAGGAATTACAGAGGCTATACTGTGGATAACACTGTAGGTAAGGGGGGTGTGTGTGTATATATATAGTAGAGCAAAGACTCCTAGTGTTTCAGGGAGAACACAGTGTGTTTAGAAAGCTGTGATGGGATAGGGTCATCAACGGCAACCAGAACAACATCCAGTTAATCAACACGGCTCCTTGTGAGTATTGTTACTCTTAGGTAATTATGATTAATATTGCTTCCTAGTTAGTTGTTAAGATAGGCTGAAACTGAAGGTGAGTTTTTTTTCACCCCCTGTATAAACGTAAAGTAAACCTATGAGCGGGATTTGCTTATTAAATGTATTTCCCTTCTCTTCATATTTAAATTAGAATGGGAGGATTTGTACCTGTTTTCAAACTGGGTGTTATTTCAAAGGCTGCTAGTACATGAGAAGCTCTATTCAGAAGTAATCACTAGGAATCGGGCTCCTCCTTTAGGAATCCTCATCAGTAGAGCAACCCTGAGCATTGACAGTTATTAAACAGATTGATTTTTTTTTTTTAATTATTGTTTGTGTCTGTGACATTGTAAATTTTCAGCTGAAATACTGTGTCTTCAAGTAAATAAGTAAAGAAAAAGTTTTGAAGGGAAAGAATTTGTATTGAAATACTCAGTGTAAGAAAACTAATAACTATAAAAATGCTTCTCATAGCGAAGTTTGTTGCCTAGAGAGCATCGGTAAGGGCTTTGACAAAAGGATTCTTTTTTGATTGACATTGAGGCATACACTTAAAGCAAGTGCTAAAAAAAGCTTACCTTTGCACTTTCAACAGTTGTTTACTGTGCATTTCAACATTTTTAAAATTTCACTCTTCCAAAAATCTCGCAGACTTTACTTTGAAGTTGTGTTTATCAAGAGAAGTGATGCATTTAGCGGCATACCAAGACTTAAAAACTGGATTTATTTCACCCAAGTACTTTAATTAGCCAGTGAATTACTGACAGAGCCAATGCTCCCATAGTTGGTCTTCATTATTACCTTCTATTACATGTCTGTCTCTTTCTGCCACTTTCTTCCAACTCTCATCTTCTAGTAGAAATAAAAGTGGATCTGATGATGCCTACCCTTTTATGAAATAGGACCTGGAAGTAACCAGCATAAATTTGCTACAGGGCATAGAAGCATTTCTGATGCTAAAACAAATGTTTCTGAAAGCCTTTTACCAATAATCCAAACATTATTTTTTGCCTAATCAATGTTCTATTGTTTACATAAACAACTTGGGCATACAGAAATAATGAAAATAAAGTCACAAATAACAGCATCAATGATCTGCCACTGTTTTATAGGAAGTGTGGATGTTAAACATTAACTTCATCTGCAAATATATTTGGGGAGAGAGACCTAATTCAGAAAACAGTTCCAAATAATTTTTGGTTTTACTTTAAGGTTTGTCTTGGGTTGGTTTTGTTTGTTGCTTGGTTGGTCGATTTTTGTGTCATTTTTGTCCAAAGATAGATCTAACTTTAAAACAAGAGAAGATTTTCACCAAAAAAAAAAAAAAGTTTATAACCAACAGACACAACAGAATTGTTCCCAACCATAGGAAGTGAAGTTCAAGCACTTCAGATTTTTGCAGTCTAAATGAGACCCTGTTGGGAGAGAACATTGTGCAGTGTGCTCTTTAAGACACTAATGGCTTCCTGATGCATGTAGATGCCTATAGGTACTTGACTATATTGAAATATATACATTTGGAGGAGTGGCATACATCAACATAAGAACACAGTCAAGCAGAGGAACACTGCATATGTTGCTCACATGACACAGTCTTTTTCTCAGGGGAATTTTTGTGTTGAAACAAAACTGCTGTGCCTGGAAAAACTTATGAAATTATTTCTTCCTTCACCTTGGAGTAGTTGTGCTTTTTATTTTTCATTTTCTCCAGACTTTAACCCAATTTTTTTTTCCTGAAGAAAAGCAGACGTCCTTCACCGTGATTTCTTTCTTAAGGCATAGGGTCCTAATAACTGCTCTTTACACCCAGTCATCAAATCTGCCACATCGGCAGGAGGTTACAAGCATCTTAAGATATTATTGACATGTTTGTCTCCACTACTGTGTTACAGGAACAGTTGTGATACTGTATAATGAGTATTTACTCAGGTTGCCAGTATTCATCTAATGTTCTTATTTAGCACTCTGTATACCTGAGGGCTGCCCGTTAATTTATTTTACCATAATTCACCATGTTTTGGCACAGTGGGGGGGGGACGGGGGACCCTGAAAACTATTGGGTGGTGTTGCAACATGGTGTATAGATTTTGCTTTTTGTATAGAAGGCAGTTTATTCTAGGCAAAAAAATTAGATTTAAATATGTGTGTTGACATGGGGAAATTAAAGGGATCCTGGGTGGGCAGAGATGGAAAGACAAAACGAAGCCAGGAGTGGCTGCTTTTCACTGCTTCATTATAATCCACTTTGTGCATTCAGCTCTGAGTTGTGCTCCAAGTCCTTTAGCTCAGGACTTTTTGAAACACGGACATGAATACTATTTTAGGCAAGGAATTGACCATGTTTTCTAGCCTTTATTTGTGAATGTGTAACTCATTGCTTGAAAGCTAAGTTTTACTGTTCACAAGCTAATTTTGAATTCGATCCTGCTCCTACCTCTTACGAGCACAGCAGGACAGAAAGCTCTCTGTTGGATAAAATTCTTCACTGCAAGTGATGCTGTCAGCTGAAACTCCCTAAAAGCTTCTTAGATATTCTGTAGTCTTGGGAGAGACAGGAACTTTGACTATTTCTGGAACCCAGCAGATGTGCACTCTTGTTAATGATGCCTGAGGCAGATGCAAAACCAACCACTGTAATGTGTCCTGTGTGTCTCCCACTTGGAACTGCTGTATTATCACTTAGATTGGAAACCTTTTTATAACCACCTAATTGAAGTATAAGAGTTGGGGAAATGTGGATCTTGTTTAGGTTGAGCATAAATGGACCAAAACCAGGCCAAACTTTACTCTTCTGTCCTGTGCATTCGTGAGGGGAAAATATCGTCTTGGCCATAATTTCAGCAGTGATCCATTTGCACGTGAAGTCCCCAATCCTGCTAACTGGAAGACAGGATAGGGAGTAATGCCTGATTAGACTATTCCTCTTTTTGTGTAGCATTGCAGCTTGGGTTTTGCCAAGTGTTCCATTTCCATATGTAGGGCTATATACATATACTGTCTCATAACTAACAAATATTAAAAATTATAAAGGTTGATTAGAACTAAATGTGATTATAAAAGTACAAGTCTATACGGAAGACAGATGACTGAGTTATTTCTTCAATGGGCTACTGTGTATGTACTGATTGTAGGTGGTGGTGGGGGTTTTGTTTTGGCATTTTTTTTTTTCTTTTTTCATTTGGTTGGCTTGTTTGTTTGTTTGTTTCAATATTAAATAGTAGTAACTGTACCCTTAGAAGGATGCCGAGTTTGCTTTCTTTCCTAGTTTTGCTGTGGATTCCATAAAGACCCTTAGCTGAGAGTGTTTGGGTGGAAGAAACTCCAAATGCATGGACTTTAACAGAGAGGGACTGAGCAATACGGGGAGTTGGAGGAGCAAAGCAGGCAGAGAAACAGGCTTCTGGGCAGACCTAAAACTAGGGTGCAGCATGGAAAAAGGAATTAAAATTTTATAAGAATTCAAAAGGACTCTGAATTCAACCAAGAAATCCACTAAAGTTTCTGAACTAGGAAATCGGAGGAAAGGATTCTGTGCAATAGTGGACAAAGAGGACATCTTTACCCGTTTCATTGTGAGTTCTCATGCTCTTTGTAAGAGATGTCTTGATCTAGGTCACTGTTTCTGTAGTGTACTGTGATTCATCTTTAGAGCAGCCTAAGATATTTTAAAAAGTAAGAGTAAAATTCTACTTTAAGATTCTGGCTGGAACCTGTCATGGATTGATAATTGCTGGAAATGGGTAAATATGATCAGGGATTACCAAGTTGGTGAAAGCTATTATTAGGCAAAATCTGTAAAGATTTTATATACACAGGCTTGTGCTGGTTTGAGCTAATTGGAATATTTTAATAGAGAAAATTCTACTATAGTCTGTGAAGGAAAACAGTGGTGATGTCTACTTCACTCATAGGCTTTCTGAAATGTTTAAGAATAAGAACCCAAAACAAAAAGATGAGTGTCTTGAGCTGGGAGTCAGTGTCTCTCTGGGGCATAGCATCTCGGTNGTGTATAGATCTGCTTGTATATTGTGCTAAGCTGTAAATATAGCTTCATTCCTTAACTCCCAGCTGGCTGAGTTCTAGTCTGGGTCATTTTACAACCGGGGGGGGGTATGGAGGGAACTCCCAAACTGTCACATGGCTTTACATTTAGGATTCAGTAATTAATCTCCCTTTGCTTTGAAAAAAACATCAAATTTCAGACATAGAAAGACTCTCTTAGTGTGGTCAAAATTGTAGCAGTAAAGGTGACCTGCATAGATTCAGTGATGTTTCTTGATTTTTTTAATTTTTTTTTTTTTTAATGCTCTCAATATTAACATAGAGCTTCATAACATCTACTCTGTCACTTATAAACAAATAGTTCTAGTTCATTCTTCACAGAAACACACAGTTTTAAACTCTTTTATTGCTCATAGTCTAATATGAACAATTTAATTTACATGCCAACTAAATATTAAGTTTGTCCTTGCATTGTAGATCTTCAACACTTCAAACATGCTTACTAGGATACTTCCAAATGACTTCTTATTTTTTCTGATGACATCTGAATTATTGAAAGATTTCATCTTGACTGCCAAAGTCAGGGAATGTCTGAAAGAATCTAAATCTATTCTAGACATTATAAATAATTCATGCCCACTGCTCTCAGCTGTGGGAATGTTGTTGCTTTTTTACAGCACTCTTCAAAGAAAAAAAAAATGTTTAGTTTTGTTTTATAAACATTTCTCTGCCATTAAATAAAGCTGGTCATATGTTTCCGTAGTAGCTACTCAAATCTTTTCACTGTGATGTGATCATCTTTAACTTTATATTTATAGTTACTTTACTTCTTATTTAGGAACTTCATGAATTTGCAGGGCATTGTTTCTAAATATGGTTACTTTTTTCTTTAAGGGATCTCCCCATTTCCCTTTCAGAATCAGAGCTGTAGGTGTATGTGGGAGGCAAGCATTCAAACTTCTCCAGGTTTTATGTTTTGTGTAGCCATTCGAAGACAGTAAGTAGAGCCATGTTAATATTCAAAACTTTCTATGGCCTCCTTTCTGAATCAACCAAGTCCAGACTGTCCTAGCCAGTGCCCTGCTATAACTTCACACTGACTGCCTTCTACAATGTGTTTTGATATTTCTGATAACAACTAGCTTGCTGGATTGTCTTTAATAAAACAAGTTCTGATAGGCTCCAACTGTTGTTTATTGCATTTAAAGAAATAAAGGAGAAAAAAGTATATTTTTAATATGTCCTCACCCATTATTTTCTACATTATCATTATTGGATAGCTTAACTGTTTGTCCTGGGTTACCACAGCCTGCTCTTACAATCTCCCCTCCCCACACACAAATAGGGGGGAAAAAACACAAAAACATCTCTGTGGGCTGATGCCAGAAATTCAGTGAGATAATACAGTGCACAATTACATTAGCCTATTAGCAGAAAAGTGCAAGAAGATGTGGAAGCAGCAGCAGAAGCCAGCTGCCCACTCACCCCCCAACCCACAGTCCACCCAGCAGAAAAGATCAACACTTCAAACCTGGAAAAACTGGAAGCAGCAGCAAGAACATGAAGCCTCTTATGTTACAACTAGGACTTCAAGCCCCATGATAGTTGGCTCCAGCCAACGCTTATTTTGAAGCTGGCGTCACAGCAGCATTGTGTTTACACATCAGCAGATTCAATTCAACCCATGACACTGTTATATATAAGCCTCTAACTTTTGGATCTTAACATTTCAAATCAGACATCATTAAGTGTAAATGTAAACATACTACTTTAGCTGTTACAGTCAACAGAGACATTGTAAGTTTTGTTTCACACTGTGTGATATGCTCGCATGACAACTTAGAGAACTCGTACTGGAAGGGTGGCTGCTACTGCTAAAACTGTTATAGTGATACTTTTAAAGCCTTTTCAGTTAACTAAATTAGTAAAGCCATAGGTCCAATTCTGTTCTCTGCACTAGACAATATTATTTCCCTCCTGTAGCTGTAAATCCAGATGAAGAGAAACCACTATGGTTGTGGACTATCCATCAGAATAGACACAGTAACTAGTAGCAGGGTTTCAGAGAAAATGAATCCATTTGATAATGGAAATTGTATGATTTCCTGCTCCAGGATCTACTTGCTCTTTTCCCTCAGAGGTAATGTTTGCTTTCAAGGAGGTTTCCATAATGATTAGTGTTTATATCTTAACTCGTAAATGCAGATGTTCTCACTATGCATAAAACTTGCTAACACTTTGAGGTTTTTTTGCATTTTTGGGAATTTATCTCAATACCTATCCCTTAGTAGTGTCCTGCACTTTAAATGAGATCTGCAGAGAGATTCTCTGAGTATTTTGTATCTGCATCTCAGTGGCATTAAGTGGGTGTTACCTCCAATAGTTAACTCAGTCATTCACATTCCTACTCTTACAGTTTTTATATCAAGCTGAAGATGTTTGGTATTAGAATTCTTCATTGCTTTATTTATTTTCTTTTTTTTATTAACCTCCAATTTACACCAGAGCCTTAGGTACTTTTCTACTGGTAGAATGGATTCTATTAGTGGTTATTAAATATTAATGTAACAAATACAAAACTTAAATCATCTAAGTATTAATTTAGTAGTTATGAGGTGCCTTTGATATCACTGTTGCAAATTGCCTAAAATGAAAACAAATTAGTACTGTACTTTTTAAACTTCTTCACATGAAATGCTTTAGGATATTTTTCTCTGCTAGGGGAATAAATGGTATTCACAGAATATAGTCTTTTTAGTCAATAAATATTGTTTCCCTAACATAAAGGATCATATAGTATAATATTTTCATTGAAGCCTTTTTCCAGAATCACAGAACAGCTGAGGTTGAAAGAGTCTCTGGAGATCATTTAGTCCAGCCACTCTCCTTGAACAGAGTCAACTATAGCAGGTTGCCCAGGTCTGTGTGCAGTGTAAAGGGATGGGGTAAATTAATTAATGCAAGACGATATATAAAAATATTAACAGTTTATTAATATTAAACATTCAGAACTTGCATCACCCCAATCACCATTTAATAATAATATTAACAGGTTCTTTGCAACATTAGGAAACTATGTACAGGTTATAACAGAATCCGGAAATAGTTATTAAATATATTAATTAAACTCGATATAAACTGGAAGAGAAGGCTTTGCGGTCAGTATACCGCTTGCTCACTAGATAAGCATAGGACATAAAGGAGCAACTTTCTGCTCAGGGCAGAAGGCAACCAACAATTACAAGAGGCTTTGGCATTTACCCACAAAATTATTATCTGACAGTACCCAAGGCGGGGTTGCTGTCGGTAGCCGTCAGCGGCTTTAGAGTCTCCCCTGGGCTTCTGGGGAAGGAGGCAGACGATCTCTGACCTGTTCCTGGTTCTCTGGACGATCTGTATTCTCTCCAGGGCTTCCGTCTGGGCAGAAGGCTTTCAGGTACAGGCAGGACGTCTTGCAGTCACGCTGGCGGTGCAAGCCAAATGCGTGGAGGTATCACAGGCACGGGCACGGCACACCGTGTAATGGCAAAGGGCTAAAGCCAAAGGCGAAAGGCAAAAGGCAGCGTGCTCTCTGCTGACCTCCCTTTTATCCAATGCAGCCCGAGAGCAATGGGCCTTTGGACACAGGACAGCCAATGAAATGGCAGTTAGCCAAGATTTGCCCATATTAGGTGAAACCATAGGCCTGCTCCACCCTGTTCTGGGAAGAACACGGGCCCTGCACAAGGCAACCCCGTGCACCCTGTTTACCACAGGGTCTGGGCAGGCAACGGACCCCAGACTCAGTGGCGCCAGGCCCTTTGTCCCTTTTCCCGCCGTTGCTCTCCCCCAAAACAGCAAGAAGGAGAGCAGAAAAATATGTCTGGGCAAGCCAGGAAAGGTATAAGCCAAATTTGGCTTGCCTAAGCCTACCACGACATGCAGATGAGTTTTTTTAATATCTTTGCAGATGGAGACTATACAATGTTTTTGGACAACCTCTATGTGTGTGACCACTTGCCCCATTAAAAAAAAAAAAAAAAGGTTCAGAATTAATTTCATGTGTTTTTAATTTGCACCTATTGCCTCTTGTCTTGTCAATGGACACTGCTGAGCAGATTCTGGCTCCATTATCTTCATCCCTCTGTCTTTATAGGAGGCAATAGAGGCACAGATCAAATCCTCCTGAATCTTCTTTTGCCTAGATTAAACAGTTCTCTCAGCATCTTTTCATGTGAAAGATAATTCAATTTGTTAATCACTTTTATAGCCTTGTGCCAGACCCACTGAAGTAAATATGTCTTGGACAGAGGAGCCCAAAATTAGAGACAGCACTCCCAATATGGCCTCAGCATTGAAGAGTAGAGAAAAAGATACCTTCTGCCCTAAGTTAGCAAGGATATGTTTTATGCATTCCAGGATACTGTTTGCCTTCTTTATAATAAAGATACATTTGTGGCTGGTGGCCATCTTGTTGTCCACCAGGACTACAAAGTCCTACGCCAAGGTGTTTTCCAGCTGGTCAGCCTCCAGCATGTACTGGTGCATGGGGCTGTTCCTCCTGAAGTGCAGGACTTCTCACTTCCCCTTGTTGAACTCCATAAGGTTCTCTGCTGTCCAGTTCTCCAGACTTCTCTGGCAGCACAGCATTTTGGGGTATCGGTCACTCCTCCAATTTCGTGTCACCAAAGAACTTGCTGAGGGTGCACTTCCCATTTGCCAGGTCACTAACTAAGAAATTAAACACTATTGACCCTAGGATATACCACTAGTAACTTGTGTCCAGCTGGACATCTCAGGTTGGCTGTTCTGCCAGGATTTTTTATATATTTTCAGTATTTTTCAATATTTAAAAAAACAACCTACTTCACTGTCCAGTTGTCCAACTTGTGCTATATCCAGCTTGTCTGATCATGATGTGAAATACAATGTCAAAGGATTTACTAAGTTCAAGGTAAAAGACATCCACTGCTTTCCCCTCATTGACTGAGCTACTCAGTTTGTTGTAGGAGGCCATTAAGTTCATACAATCACAGAATGGTAAGGTTGGAAGGGACCTCAAGGATCATCTAGTTCCAACCCCCTGTCATAGGCAGGGACACCTCCCACTAGTACAGGTCACTCAAGGCCTCATCCAACCTGGCCGTAAACACCTCCAGGGAGGGTGCAGTCACAGCCTCCCTGGGCAGCCTATTCTGGTGCCACACCACCCTCACTGGAAAGAACTTCCTCCTAACATCCATTCTAAATCTCCCCTCTGCCAGTTTAAACTCATTAGTCCTCATCCTATCATTACAAGACCTTGTAAATAGTCCCTCCCCAGCCTTCCTGTAGGCCTCCTTCGGATACTGGAAACCTACTATAAGGGCTCCTCGAAGCCTTCTCTTCTCCAGGCTGAAGAGCCCCAACTCTCATAGCCTGTCCTCATAGGAGAGCTACTCCAGCCCTTTGATCATCTTCATGGTCCTCCTCTGGACCTGCTCCAACAGTTCCATGTCCTTCCTGTGCTGGGGGCTCCAGAACTGCACACAGTACTCCAGATGGGGTCTGATGAGAGCAGAGTAAAGGGGCAGAATCCCCTCCCTTGCCCTGCTGGCCACACTGCTCTTGATGCATCCCAGGACACAGTGGGTGTCTGGGCTGCACGCGTGCATTGCAGGCTCATGTTGAGCTTTCCATCAACCCAGACCCCCAGGTGCTTTTCCTTAGGACTGCTCTCCAGCCATTCACCACCCAGCCTGTATTTGTTCTTGGTCAAGCATAATTTCTCTTTTGTAAATCTGTGACTTCTACTAATCACCACTTTATTTGGAATTGCTTTCCAGGATTTCCTCCATCACCTTCCAAAGGATCACTCTCCTTGTCTACAGGAACACCTCATAATCACTGTGACTGTTCAAAGGCAAGTGAGAGTGGCCTCAAAAAGACAGGAACCAGATTCCTCAGCCTTTGTGGGTGAAGTCCACCAGATTTCATGCACTTAGTGTTTGCCTTAGTACTCCCTAACGTAGTTCTCCTCTACAGTAGGCAAGGCTGCCTTGTTCTGGACTTTCCCTCAAGTCTTGAGGGCCTGCAACTGTTGAAGACTAATTTTACTAGTAGAGACTGTAACAAATAAGGCATTGATTACCTCTGTCTCTTATATTTTCCCGTGTTTTCCCTTTCTTTTGCTGTTTATGTATTTGTAGAATTTTTTTTTTTTTACTTTTGTAACCCTTTCCAGACTTCATATCAACCTTAGATTTCTTAACCCTAGCCTTGTGTGATCAGACCGCAACTCTATACTTCCTGTGGAGTATAATTAAACTTTTATTAACATAAAATTAAAAGATATGAAACCTGTGGGGCAATTGAAAAAAGTTCCTTTAAGAATAACAATTTAATATAGTCATAGTTTAATTTTGCTTACTTTTACCAGCAGAAGATATTAATTCCTATCTTATGAAAAATATAACTGTAATTTAATTGTATTTGGTGAACTCCATTAGCTATGTGACTTCAAAGCTGCCTTGTGCTTTGTAGCGGAGTTCTTGATTTATCATGGTATAACTACATGCAGTGTATATCCTATTGCTTTTTTTTTTTTTTTTAAACCAATATTAGAGAATTCTGATGGAAATTTTTCTCTAAGCAATATTGTTGTGACTATTATTTTGTCAAAGCTTTCACTGTGTAATGACAACTCTCTCATAATAATGGTAGAACAACCATTAAGCAAAGGTCATAAGACAATCTCAGTTACCTTGGAAGCACTAAAATGTGACTTGTAAGAAAAGCAGTAAAACACATTATTCAGAGTTGGGGTTTTTTTAAGGTACATGTTCAGAGCAGTGCAGTTACTCTTTTCATACTTACTATTTGTTGGGCACAAAACCTAACTGTGGAAAAATGAATTCCAGACTTGATTTCCAAGGCCATACTCAAGCAGAAGTCTCACTGGTTCATTCCATCCCCGTTACACTGGGGAAGTAGCAGAGTTCTGAGATACCTCCATGATGAAGTGCTTTTTCTTCCGATATGATACTCTTTTTGAAAGTGATTGAAAAAGAGCTGTTATAGTGCTCTTCAGATGCAAATATGTCTGGATTTCTGTTGAACTTGATTTTACTCTTTACCTGCTTTAGTTATCAATAGCTGCACAAAGTGCAGAAGGGGGAAGGGAAGAGGAAACCTCTATTTTAGTGAAAAACTCTGAATACAAAAGATGCAAGTCAGTGGAGAGTTGATCTTGGCTGTGATTTTCTTGTTACAACTCTCTGCTTTCTTCATGGGTCTATCTTGTTATTTGCTGATACAAAAACAGTGAACTCCTTGGTTTGGTGCTGAATATTTTCACAGGTACTGATTACTTTGTTGTTAAATGGTTTCTCTTCTTCTATTAGTGGTCCAAAAACTCCCAGGGAAATTGAGCTTGATAAGAATTGCATTATCAGATAAAATAGTAACCTTCATGCCCCCCAACTTCACCATGCCTCTCTACCCACCATACCAAACCATTGTGACACAATTAAAATTCAGCTTGGCAGCTTCAGGCCTTGAGTGGCAGCATTGTCAGAGTCCAAACCAGGCCTTGTTCCCCTGCAAAATATAACAACCTGTGCATCTGTCTGGGAGGAGAAAGGGAGGGAAAAGGATGGAAAACTGACTGTAGCCAGTCAGGATGCAGGACTCATGGGAAAGAAATACACTTTCTGGTCCACCTCCTGGACCTATCTAGCCTCTGGAGGTCTGTAACTTCATGGGTTCTGAAAGGCTCTTAGCCTTGCACAGGAATTGGACAAGATGTACTTTGAGGGTCCTTTCCAACCCAATGCATTCTATGATTTAACTTTGACTGGCTAAAATCTCAACTTCAAGTCTGGACACTGTAAAACATGCAGAGGATGTTTTACTACAGAATGAGAAAGTAGTTCTTATAATGATTTTCTATTACACCTCAGTAGGACTTTGAGTGTCTTATGCTTCTGCAGTGCCTGTCACATTACCGTATCTACTTCACACTGATACAATGCAGATAACATTTGTCTTTTATTAGCCATGTGGCTGTCTACTACAGAGGATGAGCATGTTCAATTGGAAATGGGAAAATGGACATATAGTGTAACCTACTCTAGGTGATCCTGCTTTCAGCAGTTGGGTGGACCAAATCTGCAAATGAGCCTATGGGAGGAGGGGAAGACCAAGTGCCCTAGTACCCTGTCTTGCTCTTCTAGATAAACCTTGTAAGTCCAAGTTTCCGAAAACATTTCTCACAGATGGGGACTAATCAAGAATTAATGAGATCTTAGCTCTGCCTCTAGTCCTTCCCAGAGAGATTACCTTGAGGTTTGATAGAGCAAATGGTAAATTACCAAGAGTTCATTCTAAAAGAAACAAGTGCACCCTCAGAAAGAGAAAATGGGAGAGAACAGTTGTGATTGACATGTCTTTCTTGACTGTAGTGACTCCTGCTATTAATGTGTCATGGATGGTGATAGAAGTAAGTAACATACTATCTGTATCTTTTATCTGTGCCTAGATTCACATGTAGCCTACAGTGTGCCTGCTAGTGTCCTAATTAGAAGGAGGTTTGTGTCAGCAAGAAAGCTCCCACTGAATTTACTGGTGTGTGAATAGGTCTGTAGCCCTTCAGGGACTAGAGGAACATATACTGTCTAACCAATTCCATTTTAGAGGTTGATATGTGTTCCTGCCCAGATGAGAGACGTGCTGTCTGAAGATGTGTAGAAAATACTGGACAGTTTTTGTACATGGAAGGATTCTGTGAAAAATGACAATTCTAAATCAATTTACCTTGATTGACCTTTCCAAAAAGTGCTATGGGAGAAACAAATGCTTGCATTCGAATGGCTGCTTAATGTATATAGGCATTGGGCATTTTAAAAGTTTTGTGGACTTCTGATTTAATCCCCATGCAACTTAAAAGGTTTAAAAAAA
>VWYK01123148.1:3303-19185 GCA_013399775.1 Semnornis frantzii
AAATTATTAAAAAAAAAAAAAGAAAAAAGAACAAAAAGTAAGTACCTCTCCAAAGCAGACAGAGTCAGAATACAAGAAATAGAGGGAAAGAGGGAAGAATGGCCAGGAAAGCAAAACAGCTGCTGCTGTCCAGAGAGTTTCTGTTGCCACAGTGCTAAGAAAAGCTGTCAAAAGGCAGATCCTTTTATGATGTTAGGAAAAGACTGGGAATAGACAGAGGGTGAAAAAAATTACTTACTTGCAATTTTTTATGTTGCATCAAGACAGAGTGATGTGTTTTCATGCTCCAGGGAGAAAGGTAAGGACTATCATTCAAAGCAGAGGTAAGCATTTCACACTTTCATCTCTACTTCTTTTAAAGGTCAAAACGTTTCTCAAACTGAACAATTAAAAGCCACACATGGAATGAAATATGAAAGGACTGAGAATTTGTGTGGAGAGACACAGCTACTGCTGACATACTGATGTAAAGCTCTTTTCATTTTCTATTAAAATAGAATTTCTGTCATTTAGGAGGTATTGTTTCTGCACACGTCCTACAGGGCTTGCAAAAGACCTCTGCAGATCATCTAGTTCAGCCATTCTGCTAAACCCTCTATTTGAGGGCTTGTAATTGAAAAATCTTAGAGGCAGAAATGACCAGTGCTAAGCAGGTCCAGCACCATTCATTTAAATTAGCATAATTTTATGGTCAAAAGCCAGAGCAGCTTTAGTTTAAAAGGGAATGAAACTCTATCAGAGCTCTCAGTTTCTACTCTGACTGAAACCTCGTTTTATCTACAGCTTAAAGGCTGTTTCTCAATCAGAGACATTATCCACAGACAACAAAAAAGAAAGGCCCACGGAGAAGCTGGTTGCCAGGGGACCACTGTAACACCCTGCCTGCTGGCTGTGACTCACAGGCAGCTACCAAGACTTGTCTGTGTGCCAGCAGACCTCGCTGCACACCGGTAACAGCGAGAGGGCTGGTAAGAAGCCAAGAGTGGTCGTTTGGGTTTGAGCACCTGAGAGACAGAATTCCTATGGCAGAACTCCTAAATCTTGTCTTGAGTTTGTATTGCTAGCACAAACAGGCAGGAAAGCTAAAATCATTCACAGGTGCTCCTATCTCTGTAACAGGATCTCAATTTCTATAGAGCTAACTAATGCTGCTGAGAAGTAAAGGTTATTTTGCAAGAGATCTTCTATATGGAGGAAAAAATTGTGAGGTTTTTTTTGGGGAATAAAAATACAAAAACCTACTTCAGTTTGCACAGAGGCTGCATGTAGCAAATCTACAAGAATGTGATGCTTCTTGGAGGGAAGAACAAGAGACTGCAGTAACAAGTCCTGCTCATCAGCATTTCACTTACTCATAAAAATTACCTATTCTGGGCTTGTTGTGGCAGAGCAAAGGGGTGCATTTCCCCTCTTCTTTTACCTCCCCTGTCACTTCCAACACTTGAACACCTTTTTCACCACTGGTGAGTCACAAGTTCATGGCAGAAACTCCTCTCAAGTGAAACCAGCTAATTTAGGGCTCATCCCTTTCCTGTGCAAGGAAAGGACTTTATGTAGTCAGGGCCGCATTCCCCTGAGAGTACCTCTCTGACTGTGCTACATGTGGCAGAATGAAGACCATAGATGAAGATCCTATACTGCATCCAAATCTGATATGCTCTTGGCTCACTGAAAAGAATTTAAACAGTTATTTCCCTTGCCGTTGCAGCAGCTACACATAATAATGCTCATATTTATGTGCTGTAAGCATTCCTGTCTCAACTGCATAGTTCAGTGTCCTCAATTAGAGTTTTCTACCTAACAGCACCTTAACAAAACAGGGTCACATCAGACCAGTAGCTAAACCAATCTAATCAACAAATCAGGTTACATCACCTATGATACTGACAGAGCTAAAAAGACTTTTCACTTTGCAGATGTATATATAGGCACATTTTAATATTTCATGTGTTGGTAGTCCTACTAATATCTTAGTGGTTAGAAAGCACCTGTAGTATTGGAAATGCTGTCCTGCTGATTCATCTCACAGCTTCTTAAAGCAAAACCCACCAGCAGCCAGCACTTCAGAAAACCACCTTCAGAATTGTCTTTGTTTGAAAGGGCAGTGGGGGAAGGCAGAGCTCTAAAATTACTCTCAAAGTAATTAAAGAAAGACCCCACACAGAGGATTGGATAGAAATACAGACTGTATTGGAAGATTAAGTGGAAGGTGCTATGAATAACTAGAAACTACAAGGCAAAGGAGTGCAAATGCATACAAAATACACAAAATCTGGGTTTAACACAGAACCCCCCCATGAAATCCAAACCTTCATCAAACCTCCCTCCAACCAGACCAAAACCAATACTCCTTTTCTTCCCTGACATGGGGTTTACCATAAACCCCAGTGCCCTTTCTTCCCCTGTCATTCTTAGGCTAGTTCAGAGCTTGAGAAGCATTCACCTCCCTCCCTCAAATTCACCAAAATGAAAATAAAATCCTTGACAGAAGGGAGAAGGAAGAAGAAAAATCTTGAGCTGTTTGAAATACTATGCAAAAAAAAAATGTCTGAGGCTGTCATTTATAAAGGCAACTACTTATTTTTTTAATTCTGAGTGACCACAACATGACCAAAGGTTTGAGTTAAGAGAACGAAGCAACCACTGATACATTCCTCATTAAATCATATTCCCTGAGGAAGTGCTCTAAGGTCAGCAATTACTGACTTCATTAACTACCAGATAGCCTTTTCTGTCACCTTCCACTGGGAACACAAATATATGGCTGAGCAGCTTTAAGATGTGCTGCTGGAACAAGTCCTGGCTGTCTCTCACAGAAATCCATGCCAGCCACTAGCCACAGAAGGAGCAGATTCAAAGCTCGGCTGCAATTTCCTCCTGAGGATGTGAAAAGGTGTTCCTGCTCCAACCACAAGAGCTGTGACTGTAACATGCATTAGTTCTAAGCACAGCTATTAGGCCAGTGTACTTACTTAGGCTACTCAGCTGTCTGATTATATTTGCCAAGGAGATATTGGTGACACATTCCAGTTCATTCTTGATACCTCGGGGCAGAGCTGTGTGGCACAGGTGCCTGGGGTCGATGTTCCTTTTTACCAGTGGCATCCTGAAGTGTCAGAGGGGCAGCAAACCTGTAAAGGAAGAAGGCAAAAATATTGTCAGAAATGTAATTATGTGTTAAACAAGGATTATATCTGAAGTTAAATTGACTAATCCTGACGAGATAAAAATAGCTCCCCAGTACTGATGGAATTCATTGCTCTATGAGCACTTAAATCCTTCTTTGCCCAGTAAAAGACTATTTCATTGTCTCTTTAAACCTTTACCTGACTCAGATGCTGGGGAAATGACAAAAATCTGGTTTACATTTCATGCTTTTTTTTTCTTTTTTTCCCTCTGTGAGAAAGGAGCAGGAAAATCTTTGCAGGACAAAACGACTACAGAGGATGATTTGCTTCTTGAGGGACTACTTCCTTATTCAGGCTAGGCAAAGTCCAACAGCAAATTCCCTTCATTATCAGGTCAAAGTCAAACTAGTTGCCTATTTCACCTGAAAGGTAGATATGGTATGTCATGTTCCTAGCAGGAATCACACTTCTAGACTAAATGTCACTTCTAAATCACCCCTAATCAAGGTAAGAGAAGATGTTTTCCTCCCACCCACACCAGTACTGGCAATAAGTTCAGCTAAGAAGGCATCTTCCAAATGCAAGTCTCCTCAGCAAACTTCTGTTGCAAACTCCTCCACAACTCAGAAATCCTAACCCTTTGCACCTTTCCAACTCCACATTACTTTCCTAATTCTGCAGACAAAATAAGATCCATCTCAGGCTGTGAATCCCAGGCTTGTAATGTTCTGCACACCCACAGCACCGACTGGAAAGTTTCCCAGGGGACAAGTAATGCCTCTCATCTTATTAGTGCTCTTATTAAGATCTGTCTGCTAAAACTTTTCTTCATGAAAAATGGATTCCCTAATGCTCTGTAATCTTCCTAGCAAGCCATGTAAAACTCTGTATGACCAATGCCAGACTCCCTTCTGATACACACCGAGTGGATGCTTTTGGTGCTGGTATAACTTTGTCTCCTTACCCACTGCAGAAGGGACTACACCTCCTCCAGACAGCAGGGCAGACAAGCTTTGCCCAACACAAGCTGCACTCCTAACCCCTCAACCAGACAGCCTGCCACAGCTTAGTCTGCACTCTGCTTGTAAGTTCCATCCCAAAATGTTCCCAGGATGCAGCAGAGCCTTCATACTGCACCACAGAATGCATCTTCCCTGCAGTACATATTCCACCACTGTTTCATAAAATCATAGAATGGTAAGGTTGGAAGGGACCTCAAAGATCATCTAGTTCCAACCCCCTGTCATAGGCAGGGACACCTCCCACCAGAACAGGCACAGGCAATTAAGAGAGTCAAAGATGACTGCAATGGGGCATTTTCCCCTCTCAGACTGCTTAGATTCCCTCTTGCCATTTTTCCTGGGAGGATAATCTTTCACCAAAGCCAGGGCTCATTGCTGAGGCATCCACCTGAGAGCCCCCAGCACAGGAAGGACACGGAACTGTTGGAGCAGGTCCAGAAGAGGCCAGGAAGATGCTCAGAGGGCTGCAGCAGCTCTGCTCTGAGGACAGGCTGAGAGAGTTGGGGCTCTGCAGCCTGGACAAGAGACGGCTTCCAAGAGACCTTAGAGTAGCCTTCCAGTATCTGAAGGGGGCTACAGGAAGGCTGGGGAGAGACTATTGACAAGGGCTTGCAATGACAGGACAAGGGGCAATGGGTTTGAAGTGGCAGAGGGGAGATTGAAAGTGAATGTTAAGAGGAAGTTGTTTGGAGTGAGGGTGGTGAGACACTGGCACAGGTTGCACAGGGAGGTTGTGGCTGCATCCTCCCTGGAGGTGTTCAGGACCAGGTTGGATGAGGCCTTGAGTAACCTGTGCTAGTGGGAGGTGTCCCTGCCTATGGCAGGGGATTGGAACTAGATGAGCTTTGAGGTCCCTTCCAACCTTACCATTCTATGATTCTATGATCCTGAGGAACACCTCTGTTTCCAGGTTCTGATGAGACTTCATTCACTGCATTTTTAACACCATGCCTACTGCCCTTATTTTCTTGGGCATGATGAAAATTGTATTTCAGTTTTGATGGATAAAATCCAGTTAAAATAATTCCTCCAGTAGTTGGCTTAACATAAAAAAATTAGAAAAAGATTATACACTTCTTAGAAATGTTGCCATTTTTTCTCAATATTAACTCTAAAGATTATGGAAGTGTTCATGGGACAGGGGTAAATCATAAGAACAGATTTTGATTTTCTAGGAATATCCCAAATCTTCCAAGCCAGACAGAAGCAACAGCAAAGTGTTTATAATTGGAGTGAGGCTTGATCCCTGCTGGTACAAGAAAGAGGTGTAACAAGAAGCAAGGAACATCAAACAGGCCCCACCAGCAGAGCTTCTGCTGTCACAGAAGTGCACAAATCCTCTCCACACAGCGACAAGACCCTGAAGAAACCCTTAACTACAGGTTAATTATTGCAGGTCCCCAACAGCAAATAAAAGAACCATTCTGGCACTGTCAAAGAAACACAAGTGATACCTGAGCAATGTCCTACAGAAGCAATTAAATATTCATTCAAGAGTTAAGCCCTTTCTTGATTACTGCTTTAATGACACTAGTGCAGAAACAGCACAGCAGGCAAGTCTTTATAAAGGGGTCCAAAGGAATATGTAAGGATATGTTTTACATCTCATCCCTCTTTCTATCTTTCAGATGGAGACCTGAGTTATAAACATTTAAAAAAACCAAACAATCTGCAAATAACAACCACAAAAACTTGCTATGGCCACACCACTTCTTTTGTTGTATTTCACATAATCAAGTGATGCTAGTGCTCTCCCTCTCTGATTTTGTACCATTCATGGAAAACTAAGCCTAATTTAGAGCATGCAGAGATCATAAAGCTTCAGATGCTCAAGTGACAGATTCTTGAGAAACCTGCAATAGCAAAATGTACAACTTTGAATTTGAATAAAAGCCTGTTTAAGACAATGGGAATTTTATGGCTTTGACCTCTCTAGAATTGGCAGAAAATCTACTCTTTGACTTGGCTTTGCCCCCAAACCCACCATTTTCTAATACCTGAATAACACAGTTGTGACTGCCTTGCCCAAAGATCACACAAAAAGGTAACAGAGGGAACAGTAAGAATGGTAAAAGGTATAGCTGTAAAATAAGAATAAACTTGGCAGGCAAACAAATGACAAGACACAGCTTACACCCTCTAATCTATACATCACGTTTGAAAACTCTGCAAAGCCTGCAGACTGTTTCCCCATCTCCCGCAGAAACCAGAACAAGGATCGAAGGAGAACATCACTCAAACATGCTTAAGACTAAGGCAAGGCAATTCACACAATGTTTAATTGTGGAAACCCTTTGCCATAGGATGCTGTGTGCCACGACAGTACCTGCTGGTAATTTGTCCACCACAGACCACATATTCACTGCAGCTTGTTGTAAACCACGAGAAGGTCTTGAGGGTTCCTCCCCAATCGTGTTTAGTGATCCCAACACAGGCAGCAACAGTGTGATCAGCAAACAGAACTTAACTGTTCCAAACTATTTCTTCACTCCTATAAAAGATGTTTTTCCTAATGCAGTTCTTATCAAGAAAGCTGAAAAAAAAAAAAAAATCTGCACTCACTGCATTTACTGTGCAGCTCTACAGCTGTGAAAGGGGAGGGAGAAGACACTGTTATAACCTAGAACATCCTTTAAGCTAAAAGACAAAAAAACCCACACAACCTCCAGCCCACCACTCCCAAGCTATACATTACCCAAGGCACTCAGGCAGCAAAGAAACAATTCATTCCTAGATGAGAAAATCCTGGTGCTGGGTTGCTCCCAAGTCAGCCCTGGAAACTGTTCATAACCCCGAGTAGGTGGAAGAGAGGCAGCTCAGCAGTGCATAAGAGGATCCCTAGGCTGAGGGGTTACATGACACCTCCTCAGAGCCTTCCAGTTCTCCTGTCACACAGCCTTAGAGCTCTCCCTACTCGCAGCCACACTGCTGCCCAGCTCAAAACTCGGGGAAGGGAAGGCAAGGCTCAAATACTAAGATCTTCTCTTCCCTACTGTCCCATACCCATCTTTGAGGTAATCGTTAGGAAGTGGCTCTAGTTTACACTTGAAGTGCTTTATAGCAACCTTAAACCCAAACTCTAGAGCCACACTGGAAACTCTTCCCCCTCACTTCCCAGGTATCCTGTATAGCAACCTTAAAGCCAACCTCTAGAGCCACACTGGAAACTCTTCCCCCTCACTTCCCAGGTATCCTGTATAGCAACCTTAAAGCCAACCTCTAGAGCCACACTGAAAACTCTTCTCCCTCACTTCCTAGGCATCCTTTGAAGTACACCGAATCCACTTCAGAAGCCAACTCTAATCTTCTTAACAAACCCCTCTGGTTCTTGAGTTGCAGCCAGGCTGGTACAACCTCATCCCACACACATCAGCTGTGAGTGTCAGTACAGCATACAAATACATTTACAGCAGGGCTGTTGATGCTGTTACCTACCTGCCCTGCTTTGATACAGGATTTCTTAGGAACCAGATGATGAAAAAGCAACCAAAGCATCTCACTTGATTCCTATCACTTCCAAAGCTGCAGGACAATGGCACTAACAAAAGTTAGTTAATATCTTTTCAGAAGACACTTGCCAGCAGCTCTTTCCAACAGGCCAGCTGCTCAGTGTGCTGCACAGCCCTCGGCAGCTATCAGGGACCTTGCAGGTGTCACACTTTAACCTATCCCATGCTTCTCAAACACTGCTGGCAGCAGCTGAGAAGCCTGCCTCTGGTGCCAGCACCACAGCTGTGCCAGCACCACAGCCATGACAGCAGTCATGCTGCCCCACAGCTTTGACTGAGACGGCTTCAGAGAACCACAGAACGTCAGGGGCTGGAAGGGACCTCAAAAGATGGAGTCCAACCTCCTTGGCAGAGCAGGATCACCTAAAGCAGGCCACACAGGAAGGCAGTGAGGTCAATGTCTCCAGAGGAGACTCTACAACATCTCTGGGCAGGTTGTTGCAGTGTTTCACCACCCTTACAGCAGAAAAGCTTTTCCTTAAGCTCATGTGGAAGCCTCCTCTGCTCCAGCTTGCCCCCACTGCCCCTTGTCCCATCACTGGGTATCACTGAGCAGAGTCTGGCTCCGTCCTCCCAATGCTGCCCTGAATGTCTTTATCAACATGGATGAGGTCACCCCTCAGGCTCCTCTTCTCCTGGCTGAAGAGCCCCAGCTCCTCTCAGCCTTTTCTCAGCAGGGAGACCTTTTCACTGTCTTCATCTTTATGGCTCTGTGCGGAACTCTTTCAAGCAGCTCCCTGAGGTCTTTCTTGAACTGAGGGAGCCCTGCTCCTGGTGCCACCAGAAGACCCTGGGGACCTGGTGTAGGAAGCAGCTATCATTTCCCCTTCAGCATGCTCCTGTAGATATAACACAGACCTGCAAGATGTGTGCAGACACTATTAGAAGCTTGTGACATATCTGGAATGTCACTTGTCACAGTCATGACTCAGGTTTTCTAGCAAGTACAGTAAGACAAGTGGGAATGGAAGCACAACATTAAGGTGGGGAAAAGCAGCTAATTAACCAACCTGTCCAGCACTTTAACTGGTAATTAAACTATACTTCAGCTTTACATTCAGAAGATTAATGAAATTTCATGACCATACTTTTTTTTTTTTTTTTCCATGCAAATTTACTTCTGACCAGGCTACCTTTCACCCTTACTAAACTCGATATTACTTTCTTAACATTAGTGACAGACATGAATTTGTGACTTGCATATAAGATACAAACGCTGCAGCAGTGAATGTCCTTGCTTAGATGGAGTTAAATTTCATTCCAACCACACCATATCTTCATGCCTTAATATTACCCTACCCCTTGTAATTTTCCTTTAAACAACATGCAACAGCGATGCCTTTCATATGCCTCATTTAATTGATCATGTTCTAGCTGCTGGCAGAACAGACCACAGTTTGAAAAGCAACAATCAATTTAACACTTCCCCCATCCACCCTGAGAAACAGAAATAGAATATACAATGGCTTTATATTTGCTTACATAATCATGGACCAACTGCACCCTCACTATATGGACTTTGGGGTAGAATGGAAGCAGCTGAGAAATCCTTGGCCAGCAGGGCAAGGGAGGGGATTCTGTCCCTTTGTTCTCCTCGGGCCCCATCTGGAGTCCTGTGCACAGTTCTGGAGCCCCCAGCACAGGAAGGACATGGGACTGTTGGAGTGGGTCCAGAGGAGGCCACAAAGATGCTCAGAGGGCTGCAGCAGCTCTGCTGTGAGGACAGGCTGAGAGAGTTGGGGCTCTGCAGCCTGGAGAGGAGAAGGCTTCCAGGAAACCTTAGAGTAGCCTTCCAGGATCTGAAACTGGATGTTAGGAAGAAGTTCTTTGCAGTGAGGGTGGTGAGACACTGGCACAGGTTGCCCAGGAAGGTTGTGGCTGCTCCCGCCCTGGAGGGGTTCAAGGCCAGGCCTTGAGTGACCTGTACTAGTGGGAGGTGTCCCTGCCTATGGCAGGGGGTTGGACCTGGATGATCCTTGAGGTCCCTTCCAACCTTACCATTCTATGATCCTCAGACACATTGAAACTAAATGATCTTTACAGTCCCTTCCAGCCGAAACCATTCTATGATTCTGTGTTAGTGAGTCTGGCACAATCGCAGTTGTATTAGGTAAAAAAATCAAGCTCATTCTCTTGCCAGATTTTCTTCTCATCACACCATGAGACACCATCATGATGCAGAAACCCCAAAGATGAGGATTTTCTAATCCACACCTCTCCCATGTAAAGGCAGATGTGCAAAGGCTTCATGCAGCTCTCTTTGTTTCTCTGCAGATCAAAGTGCAGGTAAAAGCTTGAGAAAAAACAGGCACCTGCAGTATGGTGTCCTTCAAGAAAGTAAGGCCACTACCACCTCCTGCTGAGTCAACATAACAACTTTAAAACCCCAAAGGCAAAATTAACTTCCCCTAGGAATATCCCAGATAACAACTGACATCTTCAACTGACAATCCAACACAAAATGTGTTAAAATTACAGCTCTGCAATCCTTCCTGCTATGAACCATGTCATAGAAGGAAGGATCTCCTTGGAACTCTTCCCTCAGATCTCAAGTTTTCTGCAACTCACTCTCAATTATTTTTTTTTTCTCCTAGCTGCAACTGACCTTCTTGTAATTAAAAAGCAGTGCTAAAGAAAATAAATGCAAAACACTAAAAAGTGGTACTGACATCACTGCTGTTTGAGAATGAGTGTAAAAAGGAATTGTTTACATCGTAAGAGCTTCTAAGAAAATAAATGTAAACTACTAAAAAGTTGTACTGACATCACTGCTGCTTGAGAATGAGTGTGAAAGGAATTGCTTACATCTTAAGAGCTTCTATGCATCCAGTTACTGGATAGAGCAATGCTGACATAGGTCATATAAAGGAAGTTGATAATTTGTTTATTAAACTGCAGAGCCACTAATAAACAACTCATTTGTAGCCACAGACATAAAACAGTGTTCTTGAAGTAATACCAATACCACACTCTACAATGTTCTCTAGATATTCTCTTGCTGAAGGTGATGCAGAGATGGATTTCTATGTCAGTGTGTCAGTGAAGCCTCCACCTTAGTAACACTGCACAGGAAGGTCTTTGATTTGCAAGATAATAAATGGGCAGATTGTAAAGCCCAATCTAACTCCCATCATTATAATGTGTGTTTAAAATGCATTTGTCATTTTTATCCTGCATTTAGTATTGACTGACTGCTGTATTAATTGCCTGTGACAATTATTATTTCCTTCCCATAGAACAATCTGTAACCATCTCAGCACATCTGTCAGGTCAGATAAGCTGAAAACAGACAACAGAGTCACCAAAATAGGTAGGACTTGAGTTCTGGTCTATCTCTAAGGCATAATTACAGACAGTGCTAAAAAAAATACTTTTCAGCTTCTACCATCGAGTTAATTCTCCCCTAGATGTGTATCATAAGGTGACAATCTGTCCCCCCATACATGCACACAGAGGGGCACACTCATCCTTAAAACACATGCTAAAAAACCCACATGTAAATGATGAGCTTGATTATAGACACAGACTACCAAAATTTCTGTGTTTCACCTTTATTCAGCTAAGCAAATGAAAAAAAAAAAAAGGGCAGTAACTTCATACACTGGGAGAAAATATTTGTGTTTTCAGCCCTATACTGGTGGTGACTAACATGAAATAATATAGTGAAAATGAAGACAATTTTGGGAAGTTATGAGTGGGAAGAAATGGAAAGATTAATTATTCATATGCTGACTTTTAAAAAGAGCTTTATCTGTGATAAATTAGCTTTTCCAAAAGACCTAAAATAGCTACTGTCACAGAAATGACTCCAGAACTCTCAATATGGGTAATGCTGCAAAATGAGGCCCCTTGGCATCAATGCAGCAAGCAGAGCACCATGAATAGAACCAGTAGCAGTATTTCAGGAGGGAAAGCTGACATGCCAGCTCCTAAGTACAGGGCTACCTCAAGTTTTGGAGTTGGCAACAGTCTGTTTTCAGTGAGTGAAACACAGCAACCTGGGAAGAGTCGATGAGCTACAGGTAACAAAGTACAGCACAGCAGCGCCTGCTCAGTGCTGAGTTCTGTGCTTGGGGCTTCCACACCAATTCCACTTCTCTTGGGGAATATCTTTTAAAGTTTGACTGCAGCTGCGACCCACTGCATACCTCAAGGTCCTTACACACTTGTCTGAAATTCCTCCCAGTTTCAAACCATTCCCTCTTGTCCTATTGCTAGACACCCTTATGGGAAGTCCCTCTCCAGAATCCCTTCAGATACTGGAAGGTAGCTCTAAGGTCGCCCCCAAGAGTCTTTCTCTTCCCTTTTTCTTCCATTCCCATTCCCATTCCCTTTCCCTTCCCTTCCCTTGGCTATCCTCATAGCAGAGGTGCTCCAGCCCTTGGATCATCTTTGTGGCCTGTGCTGGTTTGAGGCTAATTGGAATATTTTAATAGAGAAAATTATATTATAAACCAGCACATGGACCCTCTGTGGACTTGCTCCAACAGCTCTGTGTCCCTCTTATGATGGACACACCAGAACTTTTGAAGTTACAGTATTAAACTACAGTGAAGACTTATCCAAACCAGTCTTGTGACTACTTCACAGAAAAGGTGAGAATTGCTGCCCCCAATCAAGCACAAGCTCTAATGATATCTTACAGCAGCAACAAAACGATTAATGAAACTCATCCTATGTGTCCATACAGTAATGGAGGAAGCTTTAAGTCATGTTGGAACCCTGCTGCACTTTGTTAGGATATTAATCAATGTGAAGAGACTGCTTGGATTCAGTTTTTTTCTATTAAGCTTTCTGAAGCTAATTTAAAAACCATAAAACATTTGCACGATGTGTTTGCATCATACACATGCACACACACACACATCCTGCTGCCTCTAAACAGAAATCTTTTCAATCATTACAGGTAAGATTTCGAAAAGAGAGCTGCAATATTTCTGCTCCTCACCACTAAATGTTATTCAGATTACCTTGTGCTCATTAGTTTTCTCCTAGCGAGCTCCTGTCAGGTCACTTGATTAAAAACAATTTTGGAAGTATCCTGGGCTCTAATTTAGGTACAGCCAAGAATGCTCAAATTAATTTTTGATTACAAGTTTTCCTCTGTTCCCCAATGGCTGAAAACGTATTAATGCACAACACACTTTGTGATTCGAAATTGCTTTTTGAGACCTCTGCTTTATCTGATGGCATTTTTTCTCCCAGCATTAATCTAGTCTGCCTGCGAACAGTTTCTATGTACAGTGTGGAACACAAAAGCCCTGTGATGGATGGCAACAAAAGCTCTCTATTATAGTCTTGACAGAGACAGATAACTAATCCAGTGTTAATTTAAAATCAAAAGCTTAGTGCCAGAACTAAGAGCACATCCTCTGATGTTTTAGCTATCTTAGCACACTACCTTTGGAAGCCTTCTACATTTTTTTCTTGTGCATCCTCTCTATGAAGTTACTTTTGTTACATGGTCCTTTACCAGATAAGACCTATTAAGTGCACATCAATTTAATAACTGAATTCTCCAAGATTTACCAAATGTGTGTGCAATGATGCCAAGCTGCCCCTACTGCATGGGTACAGCCTGCTTCTGAATGGACACTGTTCCCTGGCAGTAAGTGAGAAATATGGAAAGAAAAGGCACCTGGACTTCTCAGCTGGTAAGAAAAGCAACCTGGTAGGCAGTGGGAAATGGTGATGTTCCACCCTGGCTAAGGCACTGAGTTGCCACATGCCAGCAGTGGGTAGGTGCCAACTTCCAGGAGTCCCCACACTGAGGGAGCTCAGGGCTGCGGCATTATCAGTGGCAGCCAACACCTCTCAGGCTGGCCCTGGCACAGGGGCATTAGAATTCAACACACAGTGCTGGGCCTTAACAACAGAGCCGTCCTTACAAAGGCAACACTCAAGTGCTCCCCCCTGGTGACCAAAGCCTGCCCTTTTTCTCTAGCCACAAGTGGAGAACCCCCCGAAGGCAGAGTGATTAAGGAAGAATTACTCCTTTGGTACCAAGCCACAATTGGTAAATACTAAACCATGATGTGCCAAAAGTGAAAGATGTGAGTGGTGGTGCAGGGGCGAGGAAAGGGAGGAAAGGGAATAGGACAGGCTGAGCCTTTCCTTGCATTGGCCTTGCTCCTGAATTCGAGGATGCTATTGAAATTATAAACATGGGAACTTACAGTGGTAAAGAGACCAATGCACAGAGGGGCTGCGACTAAGAGACCTCATACAGTGCAGGAGCTACTTGTGCAGTTCCCATACATCAAGCCACCAGTGATACACACCACACTAACTAGCACTCAGTAAACCAACAGGTGTCAACAACAACAGCTACCAGCAGCTTTTAGTAGCTCTCAAAACATTGCTAGGTACTTGAAGAAGTGATATCTGAACTGAGAGACAGAGTTAAGCCATGAATTTAAAAATGCAGTTTTCACTGTGCTTGTGCAGTGTGAGTGCAGCCCAGACAGCAACTGTGTGCTGGGCTGCAGCAAGAGCAGTGTGGGCAGCAGGGCAAGGGAGGGGATTCTGCCCCTTTGCTCTGCTCTCTTCAGGTCCCATCTGGAGTCCTGTGTGCAGTTCTGGAGCCCCCAGCACAGGAAGGACATGGAACTGTTGGAGCGGGTCCAGAAGAGGCCACCAAGATGCTCAGAGGGCTGCAGCAGCTCTGCTGTGAGGACAGGCTGAGAGAGTTGGTGTCCTGCAGCCTGAACAAGAGAAGGCTTCCAGGAGACCTTAGAGTAGCCTTGCAGGATCTGAAGGGGGCTACAGGAAGGCTGGGGAGGGACTATTGACAAGGTCTTATAATGACAGGACAAGGGCCAATGGGTTTGAAGTGGCAGAGGGGAGATTTAGACTGGAGGTTAGGAGGAAGTTGTTTGCAGTGAGGGTGGTGAGACACTGACACAGGTTGCCCAGGGAGGTTGTGGCTGCTCCCTCCCTGGAGGTGTTCATGGCCAGGTTGGAGGAGGCCTTGAGTGACCTGTGCTAGTGGGAGGTGTCCCTGCCTATGGCAGGGGGTTGGAACTGGATGATCCTTGAGGTCCCTACCAACCTTACCATTCTATGATTCTGTGATTTACGCTACAACTCCAAGTGCCTGAAAGCATTTTATGCTTGGATGTTATGCTGGGATTCTTGGGGTTTGAATTTCTTTCTCACAGTGTTCTAAGAAGAATTGAGATGGACCAACCATCAAGTGGTATGTACAGATGTGTAACAATCACCTTACAATCACTTAGCTGCGCTTCTGTGCAGAAGAAGCTTTCCCTGTTGTGAACAACTAAATTCCTCAGAAGATTTGTTGCAGGAACATGGATCAACACCATCCTGCCCTGCCATTTATGCCACTTACCACATTTGAACAGAGGTGCTGTGGGGGAAGAGGTTATTAACAGTCACAGAAAAGTTGTTTGCTTTGGAACAGAGATGTTATTAAAAATTCAGCACTCCACAGCCACTGATGATTTATATTGTGGAAGGCTAGAAATTGATCCTTTCCTTCCTCACTCAAGTGCGTCAAAAGCTCCCTGCTGAAGTGAATGAAAGATTTGCTAAGTAATGAGTGGAGGACTCCTCTGTGCCTGGTTCCTACCCAGGGCTGTGCTCTATGGGAAGATAATTTTTTTCCCAGACAAATTTAATCGTTTTATTTTAAGTAGAGGCTTTACAGTCATTTCTTGGGTAGAATCTTCAGCTACATAGGTTCATAGAATAGGCTGGGTTGAAAAGGAGTTTAAAGATCACCGAGTTCCAAGCTGCCTGCCATGGGCATGGACACTTTCCACTAGCCTAGGCTGCTCGAATCATCATCCAACTTGGCCTTGAATATCTCCAGGGAGGGGGCATCCATGACCTCCCTGGGCAACCTGTGCCAGTGCCTCACCACCACCACCACTGTCAAGAATTTCCTTCTAAACTCCAGTTTAAATCTCCTCTATCCTCAAGCTTCAACCCACTCCCTCTTGTCCTATCACTACAAGCCCTTGTAACCAGTCCCTCCCCAGCTTTCTTGCACCCTCCTTCAGGTACTGCAAGGCTGTTATTAAGTGTCCCCCCTGAGCCTTCTCTTCTCCAGGCTGAACAACCACAACTGCCTGAGCCTCACAGGGGAGGGAACATCTCAGGCACATTTATATCAGTATTCATTGCTTTCATCAACCCTAAATTTGGACCTGCACAAATTCAACTTTGCAAGTCAGAGCTGCTTTTTCCCTTTTTTTTTTT
>VWYK01123156.1:7603-22621 GCA_013399775.1 Semnornis frantzii
TAGCTGAAGTGCTGTCATGACTTTGTCCAAAACAAAACAAACAAACAAAAAAAATCTTAAAAATTTTGAAGCATCTGTTTTTATTAGTTGAGATCCATTTTGACTGGTAATCAAATAGTGCACAACCACTTTTTTTTTAAGAATGTTTATACGACCCTTCAAACTGCAGAAAGCTCCAAGATCAAGCTGTCATTTAATCTCATGATTGTATTGATGGGACAAAAATATCAATCTTCTGCCATGAAAAGATGCAATAAGGAAAAGGCATAGCACAGCAGATAACCCTTTATGGCTGCAAAAAAATATATGTTATATTACTTTTCAAAAGCAGTAAAAATATTCCCAGGAACAAACACAACAGCAAAGCATTGCATTTCTATCAGCCTCAGCTATTCATTAAGGCACCACTGTATTTGCTGGCTGTCACTAGAAGGTACTGCATCCCCTACACAACCCCTTCCTCCAGGGTTTTTAAGGCTGACCCATATTGAAGGACACAAAGCATAGCTCTTCACACTTCAAGATAAATATCTCCCTGGCATGCCAGGCAGAAAGTAATCAGCAGTCCTTCGAAAGGGACCAACCACACAGCATGAATCAATCACCTACTCCTCCCCTACTCTCTGTAGCCAGAAGTATCCTAATGGAAATCTTGGTTAGGATGAGATGAAGTGACTAGTGCAGAAGGGGATTTTTAGGAAGAACAACACGGTGATGTTTTGGAGGACAGAGATCAAACAAGTCTAATCAGCGTGGCAGATAGATTAATTCAGAACTAGAACACAGAGCAGCAACCATTGTTGGAGGAGGGAAGAATACTTAAGGGATGCTGACAAAAAAATCCTGGCTGTAATACCACGTTTTGGAAGCTGTTTCTGCCGCAGAAGAGAGCTATTGTGGAGCCGGGCTGTGGCACCTGTGGGTGCTCAAGTCAGAGAAAGCTAGATAGAAATTAATTAATTAGTGTCAGAAGACAGTCAGAGAAAGGCACTCAGTTTAAAGTACAAGGGCTGATCATTTATCTCAATGTAAAAACAAACCCGAAAAGTCAAACATTTTCACTATGCAAAAAATAAATTTCATGTGAAGTAGAATAATCAAGACCTGTATCCATGTCATGGCAAAAATCACTGTCTTTTCCAAGAAGCAGACTAAAATCCTGTCCAGGAAAAGCTCAGCTGGCTGTACCAAGAGGAGTGTAACAGAGTTCTTACAATAAACAGCAAACCTGCCAAATGCCACTGGCCCGTAAGAAGTGCTGTGACTGGGGCAGAAGCACACAGCTCAGTGCAACTATGATGTAAAGCAACACAAAGCTCGAGGATCTGGGGTAGGAGCAGATGATCAGTTTTGGCCACCCCTCTGGCATGTGCTGTGGTCTAAAATAAACTGTGAACAAAAAAAAATGTTTTTGCTTTCTGCAAGATTAGATTCTAAAAAAATCTCAAAGTGATGCTAATGAGGATCTAGTTTATGCAATTAATGAAAACAAATTCCTTGCTCAAATTCCAACCCAGAATTGTTCCTGAAGGCAGAACTGCCACACAGGCTCACTGGGCTGTCTGCAAGGGGAAAGATGGTCTAAGTGAGCACCTTGCTTTTTTCCAAAGCTGCACCTATCATGAAGCCAAAGGCTCATCACACGGCCTGGTCTGGGAAGGAACTTTCTAAAGTCTCTGTGCTAATGAGCACTAAAGGCAGGATACGGTTATCTGTATTCACAGATTTGCAATAGCAAGTTTCTACTGATGTATGAAATGAGAAATCCCTGCCTCATGCACAAGTAGAATTATTTAGACATTGATATTCAGTCAGCAATGTGCCATACTCAGTCTTGCTTTATGCATACTGTTCAGCTCACAGAAATAGAGGCACACAGATCTTTCGCCCAGAAGTCTGAGCATTAAAAAAAACTAACAAACCACCACCTTAGGAAGAGCTGAAAAATAAATACAAAATTTAAAGCAAATCTTCTATTCATTCCCATCCAAAGTGACCTTGCTAAACCTTTTTACTTCTGTTCCTCTAGGACCTATGCTGCCTTTAAAATCTCTAGAAAAATGCTAGCCTAGGGTAGTCTTCAGGGTCAAGGAGGTGGAGGGGAAGGAGAACAAAAAAGACAAAGCCACAACAAAACAACAGCAATTAAAAACACAACTCATTAGAATGAAGTAACTTCCTGTTGGAAATTATTCTCTTGACACTCATGTTCTCTGCAGACCCACATGATTTTTATTAGTGATAAATAACAGTGGCAGAGATTGAAGTCTGATGCTAGCCATCAGTGTCTGCTGTTGTGCTGGAGCCCAAAAGCCACACATGAGGGCACAGCAAACCGTCCCTCACAGGCTGACTCCAAGAGTAGGCACAACTTACTTTGACAAAGTTGCTGCCTGCCAGAGATAAGAGTTTAAAAGAGTCTTGATATAGTAACACAAGGGTCCAGAGAACTGGACTGCTCAAACAGCTCTATCTTTACCATGTATCAGAAAGGTATTTATTTACTGTTTCAGTTTCCCCACTAATGCTTACATTTTCCTTTCTTCATACAATTCCACATCAGAACTGGGTGGTACTTTTCACCTTCATGTTTCCCCCACCAAAAGCATAAATTTAGAATCATTCCCAGATATTCAATTTCCTTAAATTCCTCAAAAACGAACCACAGACACTTTAAGAGTTAACATGTTTCATTTTGACGTTTTCAAAATTCTCTGCTACAGGTACTGCTTACTTCAGTTTGCCCTTCCATAAACTAAAATCACATCTGCATTGGTGAGTGGGCAGCACGACTACAGGGCCAGAGAAGCTGGAGTCTGGCTATGCTCTGCTGAGCTACCACGCCCTGATTTTGAGCAAGGCTTATAAGCACAGATACACTGTTACAGAAGCAGCTTTGCCACTTCCCACTCCCAGATGGTACGCACTCTGTGCTGACTTTTAAATGATAAGCAAGCCCTTGCTGAAAAGCAGCCGCTTCTTAGGGTACAACTTCCATGCATGATGCAGAGATCTGCTTGCTCTGATGGAGTGAGTGAGCTTTGCTCACCAGGCAGGGCTTGCCCGTTCTGCATGTAGCACTGTTATCTGCTTCCAGCACTTCTCAGATAGTCTTTCTTCAGGGGGAAATCCCAGAAGGCCAGACTTCAATGTTTTGAATTATACAACTAGGTTCTGCTTTCCACAGTGAGGGGTCAGCTCCCCACCAGCAAACTCATTTGCAACACTGCACTTGTAAACTCCTGATAAAAGGCTCTGATGGAACCATGCTTCGCTGGGTACCGGCAATAAAACTGCATGGTCTCCTTTTCATTATAAAAAGCTTCCAAAACCCTACCTCTTCAGACTGTCATCCAGTGTGTGAATGGAAACAAACCTATACAGGTAAGGTTTACTATAAAACATGAGTTATTTCCAAGTGTTATCAACCTAAAGGAAAACATCTCAACATAAATCTAGAGAAGAATCTCAATGATAGCATGAAACACTAAATGCATGTTTCTTTCCATAATTTTCATAGGATTTCAGTGCATTTATTCTGACCACAGGGATCAAGAATATCAAAAGAACAGTATGAGGGGAAAGGGAAAAAAAAAATATCTTATTCCAGGGGCTTGCCTTAAATACATGACAGAGGTTATCACGAATAATTAGGCTGATATTTGCTTCAAGTTACAATTGCCTTTTTAAAATTTCTAGTCTCCTTGCAGCCTGTTTAATGGGGTGACATATACCACAAAACTGCCTCCAAGACATGTGAGATTGTTTACATTCAGGTGCCAATGACACCCTGGAAGCACCCAAGCAATAGATAAAGGCTGATTTGGTTTGAGGTAAACAAATAAACAAAAATAAGAGAACAAGAAAAGAAAACAGAAAGAAAAATTGAAAAATCCAAACCCAAACCAACACAATAATTCTGGTAAAATTTAAAGTGAATTCACGAGAAGATGAAGACTCAATGGGTAAGTGATTTTAGAGAACTTCTCTTAAAGTTAGTGGACACCAGTCACATAAGACTCTGTTCTGTATGTAAGGGAGGCCTCTGACATCCTTTGAGAATGGACACCACAGATCTGTAAGCACAGCCTTAGGTATGACTGGAGCAGGGTTTCTCCAATCACACAGCATCACCAGAAATGTTTCTATGCACAGTGGGTGGCTGCCAGCCCGTGTCCAAGAGTATGCACAGTGCTTGGATTTACATTCAGTGAAGGCAGATTTCCATTTAAGCTGTTATTTGCTATTTCTGTTAAAAGTTAGATTTGTTAGCTATATAGACAGAAAACCATACCCCTTCCTTCCAGACATCACCATCATTTCCCCACCAAGCAGTCTGACTTGATTCTCCTGAGCAGCCAAGTAATTTTCAAGCAGATCATTGTCCTGAGTGCAGAAACTTGGTACAATTGTACACAAAAAAGGGGGAGGAAAGGCAAAGCAATACACCCAGAAGACACTTCTAATGCTTCAAGACAGGTGATTTATGGTGAAGGGATAAGTAGCAGGCCCTTGAGATAAAGGTCTCCCTATTCCTTTTTTCCAAGTACGCTCCCTCAAAGATACACAAAGAAATCTCAGGTTTTGAATACATTGAATCTTGTGTTGCACATTCAGACCAAGTGTTTATCTTGTCTGCCCCAATGGGAAGATTCCCACTCCATCCTAACAGAAGAGCTTCATTACATCTCCAAAACTCCTTTAGCATTACCAGCAGTCACAAATCCTCTTTCATTGTGTCTGCTATCTGCAGGGTCTATGTACTCACAGATCCACTGGTGACATTGTCACACAACTCTCAAATATTAATCACAATGAAGAGAAAGCAGGTCAGTGGACACAGGTAAGCTTCTTCTTTGGTTGCCCAGATTGTATTGCAAGCCCAGGGCAGCAATGCTGTGCTAGGCTCTGCACAACCATGGGTGCAAAGCATGGCATCATCACAGCACAGGGATGCCCACTTGTCTAACCCGGGATGACAATGCAACTGCTTTACGCAACTTGCTTTCACATCCAGCTCCATGAGGCACACAAAGGTCTGGTCAGTGTCAGTGCACTGACACATGAAACGTTTATAAACACCATCTGCCTCCAGATCTGCTAAAGATCGTTCTTCTAGGGGTATTCCTGGGTGTCTACACTTGTAGATTGTACATTTATTTGTAAAAGATCAGGACTGGTTTGGAAGATCCCAGTAGGAGAGACTAGCATTTGCAGAGTGCAGACAGGTACCCAGCAGTGACTGTGTGTATAAAAAAGTCCTAAAAGTCCCATTTCCTTGGTGTGAACCTGAATCCTGCAGAATGAAACTCGAGCATGGCTCTCATTTAATCTACAAAAACTTTGAAATAGATGATCCATGCATCTCCAGAGGCAGTATCACCATAGTTTAAGCAGTGCTTGTTGTCTCTATATCTCAAGGATCTGCTTTCCGAGTCTGTTTGGGCCATGGAAATTTCCTGATAGGTTTCTTCCTTAGGCTGAATTTTGGAAAATTTCCATCAAAATCATATAACTGTTTTGTTGTCCATGTTAAAAGACAAAAAAAAAACACCACCCTAAACAAAACAAGTGGGGGAAAAAAAAAGAGCAATCACAAAGCAGCTCCTTCAAGGTGACACATTGAGAAGTTCTGCTTTGTCAAAAAAAAAACCCAAAAATCCTGCAAGTTCCCTTCAAAGGAGCTTTCTTTTGAAAGGGTATTGAATTCTCCTGTTTCCATGGAAAAACTCCCAAAGTTTTCACAATTACCAAACGGGGAAAATTCCCATTTTACACATGACCACTGAAAGCTTATTTGGGTTTGGTAGTTGAATGGTTTGCAGATTCCATCTGGACCAAGCATCCTCTGCCCAAAGCCATAAAGGCTGAGCAAAGCTTCTGCTGAAATCTCTCACACCGGCTGCTCAGGGTCACTTGTGATACTGGCAGAGTTCCTGCAGGCATTCAATATGTAAGGTACTTGATTTTAAAAAGTGGCAATATGACACACCACTGCATATTGCCATGCCTCCAACAATGATTTTAAAGCTGTGTGGAAAAAGCAAGTTTGTGCCTAGCAGGAGTTAGAGCTATTGATTAGTACACCACAAAGTCTTCATGACAGGAATCTACAACATAGATCACACATGAAGGGAGGTTAAATAAAAGGCTGTAGATAAGTACCTGTCTCCATGGACTCTGCAGAAAGTTTTGGGTGCTCGGCTATGATGGGACTTGCAATTCACAAATCTGAAGCTAGAGAGAATTTCAAAGTATCCAAAAGAAACAGAGAAAATTAAGAGTTTTTAAAGGTAACTGAGGTAGGACCATTCATTCACCTTTAATCAAAAGAACAAGAACTGGAGTAAAACTCAGGCAATCAAGACTTTCTGTGATTCTGCCTTCATCCCTTTAACCTACTCAATTCAACTTCTCCATCTGTGCTGTTCAGTAAGCCTAAAAGCTTGAAAAGTTTTTAACACAGGTAAGGTAGTTGTGTTGGAGTTTGGTTTGTTTGGCCAGTTGAGTTTTTTGTTGTGTTTTTGTTTGTGGGGTTTTTATTACATAAGCATCTAGCTGAGAAAGAGCTTGCTCAATATTCTGCAAACATCTAGTTCCTACAAGGTATGCTGAGAAGCTCAGCAAGATATAATATAAATAATATGAACTATATAGCCATAATTCCTCATACTAGTAGTTTGATATTTTTTCCCTTCCCAGGTTATTCATTTCCCTTTGAAATAATTCAAAGTTTTACAACTTAAGATGTAAATCAGTCAAATAACTCATGAAAATTTTTACTATTACTTTTTTCTAAGCATGTCCTCCAACCCGCAGCGCTACTCTCAGAGTAAATCTCCTCCATGCATCAGTACTTTTGACTAACAACTGAAACCTGTAGCAGGGCACATTTCACAGTTTAGAGGCTAATCACATAGGCTTTCCCAAATCTAAATTCTAAATGTTAAGCTCCTTGGAGCATCCCACAGCCTTTATCAGGATTGGTCAAATTTCTCTCTCCACCAACTCTAGAATGCAGGTGAGCATTTTAATACAAGAATATAAAATTAGAATTAAATGAATGTTAGTTTTGGTGGCTTCAGAAGTCAAGATACTAATTTTCATTTAATGTTGTTTATGGTGATAGTGCAGACTCCAATCCATTGAGAGCTCAGTCACCATGCCCTTCCAACTTTTACCATTCAGACTTTCTATGGTTTTTATGTCCAGTCAATTCTGAAGTTTTATACTCCTTGGGAAGAAGCACCATGCAAATACCAAATTGTAAGGAAAGGATCTCAAAAATTTCTGTTGCAATTTCAGCAGTTTCAATGTTACATGGAGCTCCTCATTCGTGAGCTACCACTCATGCATGTCTGTTGGTATATCATAGATGTACAATTCAGTTAATACCCTGAGAAAATTCAGAGTGAGCCTCACAATAAAGCATTTGGAAAACTGGCCTCCCATTCCAACTTCATTTGCTGACCTCCTTGCCTGAGAAATACCTTTAGTGACCCAGCTAATAGAAGCACAAAAATTATCTTTAAAAAAAAAAAAGGACATCAGTGTGGGCACTGTTTATTCTGTCTATCTTATCCTAGCTAACATCAGCAAGCCTACTTGAACACATTTTCAATAAAGCTCCTAAAAATTCCCAACATCTCAAAACATGTGAATTTTTCCTTTTTAATAGTCTTTCCCTTACACACAAATGTTTTTACTCTAAAAGAATAATTCATAGTTTAGCACACACTTCCAAGATTTTTAGTGTTTTCAATAGGGATATATTAAAAGAACAATATCTCACTGAAGCCAGATAAGTATTTCAGAGATGTCCTAGATTCATAGGTCAAGAAGAGTACAGATATATCTGGAGATTGTGAACCCAATTGCTAATGGCCTCTCCATCAAAATCTGATCATAGCAATAACCAGGCAAGAGCTGAAGCTCTTATTTAACTGACACATGTTCTAGGTTGCACTGTGGAAGAAAGTGTCAAGCATGAAAGCAGGGTAATATCAGAAACAGTATCTTACCAAGATCCTATTAGAGGGAAGGAAAGATACCCTGAGAACAGAGAGTGTTATCTACGAAATAACCCAAACAAATTAACAGGAGATAAGAAAGATGGGATTGGATAAGGTTCTAAAAGAATAACAAAACTAAATGCAAAGGTTATTTGCTGTTGATATCTTCATACTTGTGCTGGTTTGAGCTAATTGGAATATTTTAATAGAGAAAATTATACTATAGGCTGTGAAGGTAAACGATGGTCATATTGTTATATGATACTTCACTCATAGCCTTGCAGAGATGTTTAGAAAAGGAACCCAAAACAAAGAAGATAAGAGAGTCTCTCGAGCTGGCAGTCTGGGTCACAAGGCACTTGCTTGCTTCTTGGGTCTCGGGCTAGCAGCTTCTCGGGCACAGCTTCTTGGGCTAGCAGCTCTGGCTATTGAATAACTTCACTAACCACTTTTCTTCTAATNCCTCCTGGGGTCTCTGATTTCTGGGAGGGGTGTTGTGTGTCTGTATTACCTTAAGCTTGTATATTTCTGTAAATATTCCTGTATATACTGTAAATATTTGCTTGTATATTGTGCTGAGCTGTAAATATAGCTTCGTCTCTTAACTTCCAGCTGGCTGAGTATTAGTCTGGGTCATTTTAAAGTGTTGAGGGGGGGGGAACTCCCAAACCGTCACAATACTGTAAACACAGAAGTGAGAAAGAACTTCCAAGTTCTAATGTTAGCAAAACTTGCTCAGGGTTACAGATGGAACAATCTCTGTCCTTTTCTTTCACATTTAAGAAGTTTCTCTACTTTTTTCAAGAAAAGATTCTAGAACCTTTGAGTCCATTTTTTGGTAAATCACTTGAGTTTAAGATCACACTTTTAAAAATAATACTCATTACACAGTAGGACTAAATATAAATAATTATTGAATCCCTGGACTCTTGAAGATTCATTCATTGTTATTTAGGATGCATGAAAACAAACTATTAACCTGCAATATTTCTGCATAAGTGAAAGTTTATAGCATTTACTTTTTTTCCCAACTTTTGTTGTTGTTATGGTATCACAATACAGATTTAAAGTTAGAACTCTCCCCCACAGTGGATATATTCAAACTGATACTCTGCTTATTTCTACTAGAAATCAGCAAGTAGTGTTGTAAGCTGAGATACTAACATATCCCCTGAACCTAATGAGATCAGACATGCATAAGAGCCCCAGAGCAATATTCTTCAGAAGAAAAGCAATTTCAGAAATACCATATCAATTCACCTACTTATATTTGCACTATGACAAGTTCAGCACCAGCAAAACAGTCATATTAAAAGCAGGGTGCATTCAACAGGTGACTGTTGTGGTAGGCCTAAATAGGCCAGAACATGTCCTGGCTTGCCCAGACTTGTTTTTCTGCTCTCCCTCCTTCTGCTGATGGGAGAAGTAACAGCGGGAAGGAAGACAAGAGACCTGGAGCCACTGAGTCTAAGGTTGCCCAGACTTGTTTTGCTCCTGTTTACAACCTGTGGTGAACAAGGTACATACACATGGCTCGTGCCTGCCTTGTGCAAGGCCTGAGTTGTTCCCAAATTTGGGCAAAGTAAGCCTATGGCTTCACCTAATATGGTCAAGCCTGGTTAACTGCTGTTCTGATTGGCTGTTCTGCATCCAAAGGCCCATTAGTCTTGGGGTTTATTGACAAAAAGAGATGAGCAGGTAACACAACATGCTCTGCCCTTGTATTTGTGCTTGCTTGCTGCTGCCTGCTGCCATTACTCTCTGCTTCAGGCAGTGTTATGCCGCACTGCCTTATCGCATCCTGCCTACACATGCCAAGATGAGAACCCAGAGGGGCCAGGATAAGGTCAGAGATCACCTGCCTCCTTTCCCCAGCATTCTGTGAAGCCTAGGAAGAATCCAAAGCCTTGGCAGGTGACAAGGCATCAACAGAGCTCCCTGAAAGTGTTTGAGCACTGCCTGAAGCTGTAGCTAGCCCCACAAGTCAGGAGATAGTTTTTGTGAGTAAATATTCAAAGCCTTTAAGAAATTCNGTAGCTAGCCCCACAAGTCAGGAGATAGTTTTTGTGAGTAAATATTCAAAGCCTTTAAGAAATTCTGTAACTAGATTCTATTGTACCTTTCTGCCTTAGTAGAAAGAAAGGAGCATGTGAAGTCCTCTGGCGCACAAGAGGTATAACTGAAACTAAGAGCCTCTTTCCAGTTTTAATGTTTGCATTTGGTAGTTATTTCTTAAAGTGTTCCTGTTTTGCCTGTTCCCTGTGTGTATAAGTATCCAAATGGTACATTTTGGACATTGTAAATAAGTTTTCTGGTGAGATCTAATGTTAATAAACAATTTTCATAGTTATGAACAATCTTCTCTTGGATATCAAAATTAATGTCCGTTATTAATTTTGCATAATTCATTAAAGTGACTTCATTTATTTGATGACATTTGGGACATTCCCCTTCCTACTGAAGTAAATGCTGTGTTCTTCTTCAGAGATCAGAGCAAATTAACTGGAACTCAGTTCAGAACAACACTTGTTGAGCACAGATATTCTAGGATATTGTTTTTAAATAACTCTAAACGGTCTCTGGTTAATATTTCTAGACGAGAATGCAAGACTGCATTTGACTGCATTTAACATACATCTAGTGTTTTTTAGCCATGGAAGAGCCCCCTGCAAGTTTTACTTGAGTTATACCTAGAAGAAAATCCCTGGCTGTTGCACATATGAAAGCTATTCCCTTAGCAGTTATTGGAGAAGGAAATAAGTAGTTTAGAAGAACACTTCATTCTTTTTAATGGCACAGACTGTGCCATTAAATAGAAATTAATTTCTTCCATTTTTTTTAGTTGTTGCCTGGTTTTTGGTCTGCCTTACTTTATTGGAGTTAGCTCAGTAAAGACCATGGTTTATATTGCTGCATTGCCTAATGTAATGTCAGCCTTGAGTGAAGTTCTTAGCTATATAATAGTTTTCAATTATTAACTGTAATGACAAACATTTCAGGAGAAAAATTATTTACTGAGACCAAAAAAACCCAACCAAAAAACAAACAAAAAAAACCCCCACCAACCAAGTGCAAATTATTATCTGGCACTTACATTTAAGAGCATTTCTGTCTTTATCTTTTTTAAAGGATTGCATCCATCAGCAGCACAGAGTTATGAGTAAAGGAGCAGGAGACCTTGTTAGCAGACTACTTCATCCTTATTTAAGCTGTTTTAACAACTTATCTTTAGTTCCACTACTCTCCCCCCAAATCCCTGAAGTTAATGCTTCATTTTTCCTCTGCTGGGTTTGTCAAGCTAAGTTTGTCTAGAGTTTAAGACTTAATCTAAATGAATTGTGTTCTCCCTCTCTACAGTTTTTAACCACTCCTTGTTTTCTTGTGAACTAAGCCTGGAACCTTCTTTGTTTTCCAAGCTGTACTTTGTCACAGGTTGAGTTGAATCTGATGAAGGTACTCAATACCATGGGAACTTCAAAATGGAGTGCTGATTGGAGCAAAGAAAGTATTATGGAGCTTGAAAGTCAGATTGTATCATGAGAGGTTCCCTGTTCCAGTTGCTGCTTCCAGTTTCTGGGTGTGGGGTGTGACCTGCTGGGGGGGGCAGAGGGTGCGGGGGAAGCTGCTGGCTTCTGCTGCAGCTTCTGCATTTTGCTGCACTTTTCTGCATATAGGCTGAAGTAATTGTGCATTACATAATTTCCACTAAAACTATTTATCTCAACCCAAAGGGTTTTTTTGGTCTCTGTGTTATTTTCCCTCCAATCTGTGTGGGGAGACAAGGGGGCTTGTTAAAGTGGGATGTGTTAAATCAAGGTAGTTTCTACAGACAGATTAAGGCGGCATTTGAACTTCTATTGTAATTTGGTTTGTAGTACCAAGCAGTAATAAGACATTAAGAATTCTAATCAATAGTTGCATATGTGCAGATCAAAACAAAGTCCCTATGCATCTTTAGGGTTTAAAGACACAAAAGAAACTGCATTTAGGCCAGTGTTAGTATGATCTCTCTTTGAACAAAAAATGTATGATATATACTCATCAGCCCAGATCACTGATTGTTCTCCCATATTTGAAAAAAGCAAAAGGAATCAAGGAGGTGGTAGAGAATATGGTCCCAACATTACTGGTCATCAGCCCAAGAACTGGCCCATTTATAGACCAGAAGCAAGCATTACCATCTAGAGAATCAGCCACCACCCTCCAGCTGGCTTTCTGTTCAAATGTAAACCATAATACCATAACACATCCAAATACCAACATCCTTGAGCAGATGCACCAGCCCCAAGGGGAAGTTCCAGACACAGAAGAAACCCACTGAGAAATAAAAAGCCGGGAAGATTGAAGATCTTCCATCCAGATTTGGTGCAAGAGCTAAAACAAACAAAACACCAAAACTTAAAAAAAAAAACCCAAACAACAAAGCACCACAAAAAAACCCCACAAAGCCTAAGAAAATAAGTAGGCAGGACATGTTTTGACTAAGAGGTGGGCAGGGCAGACTGAAGCCAGGACCCGCACGGCACAATGATGAATGACCAGAAAATACATTCTGATAAGTTTGACCCTGTATCACTGTAACTCAAGATAGTTTCCATATCAAAATTGAACTCTTAGGTAGGAAACAGAAAAAAATTAATTGGCTTTTGTGAAAGTGGCCAATTGTAGCAGATCGCAATTGTACCTGGGATATAAATCTATTTCTCTCTCCAGATAGCACAGAAAACAGTTACTTACAGAGAGAGTGCTTTTAAACAGCTATCTTTGGCAGTTTAGGTCTCAAGAAGAGCTTATTGCATTGACGCAGTGGTGAGAAAAGCTAATTATTTATCAGGAATTCTGTAAGATAATATACTAACTTCTCATTCAGTAACAAGCTTTAGAAATTCAAATGAATTATAAAAAATATAAACTGTTTCAGTCAGATGCATCCAATGATCTTGGTAGATTCTTCTGACTCCAGAATTATTTTAAACTTACCTTATTTGGTTACAACAGTTGTTCAAAGATACCAGGGACAAGCCTGTTGCACACAAAACAGGCTGAAGGAAAGGCAGATTTCCCTTCAGTCATTTCATTGCTTACATACAGAAAGCTACACAAATTCATATCTCAGCTCTTCCAATGTTCGAGATATACATGGACAAGGGAAAGTCTGCTGAGTGCTCAGTCCAGCTGTTAAGTACAAAGACGACAGTGTAAGAATTGCACACAAATTCCAGAGTGTTGATTTCCAAAAAGATTGATGATAAATACATTTTGTTGTACAGCTGTGATGTGCACTGTAGTTTAACAGATGAAAACTCTTTTATTTCACCATTTTAAGGATGATGACATATGATGTGATGAAGAATGGCATGTGTCCTTAACGTTAATATGCATGACCACTGCATGTCCCTGCTCACTATAGCAGGGAGTGGACAAGATGACTTTTGAGGTCCCTTCCAAACCACTGCAGTCTGTGAATCTGTGTGAATTATGTAGTAAAGAGGCTTTTATTTCCTCCTTGCTTTCTGTTTTTAAGCTTTATTAGCAGAAGAAAGTGAAAAACAAAAAAGAAAAAACAGCCAACAAACATCAGTAATCACAACTGAACACTACATGAGCAGGCCATCGTGAAGTCATAGACATTCAGGCCTGGCATCCCAGAGAGCATCACAAACAGATACGGTGAGCCTCTGCAGAAGTTGTCACTGCTGTTGGCATTGTGTGTCCAAAGCACATTTTGTTTCTTGTTTTGTGGTCTTCAAGGCCATTTTCCAGAATTAATTTCTTTGCAAATCAGGACTTTTGACTATCTCAGCAGCTTAGAGGCAAAACTGAAAAACAGCTGCTATGTATCAGTACTCATTTCTTTTCCTAACTATATAAATGTTTCTCTTGTCAAAACTGTACATTGAAGTACCTGACAATGTAATTCACACCATTTGATTATAAAGTTAATCCCTTCCCTGTACTAATCTACAGTTCTTGATAAAAAGACTACAGTTTCTTCCAGTCCTTCTACTGTTTAATCACATTTTCATTTCAAGTGAGGAACATTTGAGACTAAAGATGTTTCAGATCCATTCTCCTGTACTGTAGTGTTTGGCTCTGGTCCTCAAGTAGTATTGGGGGACCCTATAGCTATCTTAATTCCTGGTTGTCAACTAAATATTTGCAGAATTCCAGAAGTTGTTGTACATGCTTGGGATTGCAGCCCACGCTAGCTCCATTTGTTTCCAATGAGGAGCAAATGTTTAGATCTAGAAGAAAAACGTTCTGTGACAGAAAGAAGAGCAACGTTTGCTTTCATTACTTAGCCTGACTGCTTTTCTGTACTGCAGATAGAAATAAATCCTTGCAGCTGGAGGAGAATAAATTAAGAGAGGAGGAAAAATTTGGATGCAAAGAACAGCCCTTAAAGTAACCAGAAAGAAAATAACACTCCATGCAGCAGATCCAAATGAGGATGAGATACGCAAAACTAGAGACAGTGACACAACAGAAGATAAAGACTAATAAAGGATCATGTTTTAGCATAGCTGCAAAGAATGAGTAAAGAAGAAAGACTTTACAAAAAGCCTATACCCTGATATACATCCAATCATGCATATAAATGTGCTTTTAATTTGTAACACTACAGTACTTCAAATGTTTCATGAGTTGTGAAATTTAACAACAGCTATGTTGCTTTAGGCTGAATCTGTCGTTTGTGCCTAAAATTGAGCCCAGCACAATGTGTGCCATCTCAACTCAATGCAGCATTCACATGCTAACATTTTCTCTGGTTAATAGTCCCTTATTTATGAACTCACTATCTGTGGAAAGTAATTAAACAGACTAATTATTTGTTTGCTACATTTGACCATTCCTCAGTATCCTTCAGGAACTACATGATCCTAACGCAATTTCTCCTCTCTAAAATATCTCGGTCACTTCTTCATGCACACTTCTGTGGCTACTGTCTTGCACAGACATGCCAGCTGGAGCCTCAAAACCTTTTAAGACTTCAGGAATAGGTACT